>BQNB010001685.1:124502-135213 GCA_026074375.1 Tanacetum coccineum
ATGCCTCTTTATAAATAAAAGGCATCACGCACACGAACGGGTCTTAATCTTAACACTTTTAGAATACCGTTTCTAAAAGCTTAGGAACACGAATATATCTTTTTTTTTATTTTCATAATTTGATGTGCTGAAAAAGCTCAAGAAGACGAATCTATTTTGTCTTTTTCTTATTCTTATAAAAAAATAAACAAAAAAAAGTAAAACACGGATACATAATGATTTAATATTTAAAAGGGTTTGGGCCATTATATATAATAAGCCAAACAATAACAACAAGTATTTGGGCCATTAAATTTAAAAGGGTTATAAACCCTAATCGTCATTTGATTATTTATCTGTACGACAGCCGCCAGCGGAAAGAAGAACGGCAAAACACCTTCAACAAGATGGATGAGTATAACGCGCTAGGATGTTAAATCCAGAATGTGTCAGAATGTTGTGAGAAGAGTTACGAGAGTTCCAGTTAGCTTGAATGAATTGGAAATTAATGGTAATGAACGGGCGTATGACACGGGCAGGTTCATACGGTACCCATCTGTAAGTGATGGTAACTGCTTCTTCAGATCATGCTCGCAAGGGATTACAGGGCACCAGGGACTGCATGTTATCTTTCGTAAGGGTACAGAGGCATGGGTAAATTCATTCTATTTTAGAGAAATGTTTATGTTTTCAAATTTACATTCAAAAATGAGTTAGTTTTTGTTTCCTTTGTATATACGTGTTTGCCAAGTTTTCACTTATAACCTCCAACTTATGCAAGAATCTCTATACAATCTCTTTTCTTTCGAAATCTTTATTTTTATACCCCGTATTCTAACATATACATTTCAAAGAATCCCATCAGCTCACCATTTTTGTTAGACATTTCATTTTTATTGTCAAGTTCCCGTATTTCAATTGAAATTTAACCCAAGTTGCCTTTTTTTCAGATTTTTGTTTTTTCTAAATAATATACTAGTGTTTAATGTAAAGATTTCGAGACACACAGCAAATGTATACAAACTCTTTCATAAGTTAAAGCTTATAATGACTAAAAACTTCAATCTGATGTAACCCCTTATTTACAAAGGTATAAAGTATTCACCCATTGTTGCTAAGTAAATATGTATAAAAATAGAATATAGTATCATATACTTTAATAAATGAAGATTTGCCCCTAATTCTCATTGTTTTCGCAGATGAGAGCACATCCACACCGTTACAAACATCCCAATATGTCACTTGATGCGTTTAGAGAGTATCTCGCTGAAGAGGTGGGAGTCATGGGATCAGTCGTGGGTATGGATGTTGTACAAGGCGCTGTGTAACATTTTGTATTTAAGGTCACTATTTTACTCTGAGCTTTATTTCTATTTTCATTTTTAAGCGAGTTATTAATTTTACGTTTACCCGATTTAGTAAGAAATTCTCGTTCTTAGCTTTGCGTGAGCCGTATTTAGAAATCTATTCCGTCTTCGCATCTTAAGTGATTTAATAATCTTATAATATCCCCCGATGATTATAATTTTCCTCATTTTCATTTTCCGTTGTGTTTCGCGTTTACGTAAATTCTTGCTAAAACTCGCGTTTCTATCCTAAAACCTTACCTTTTCTTAATTAAACTTACAATATACTTTAATTAAACTTTTAAAAACGAAAAATAAAAAAATATATATATATTTTTACACCACCCAAGGCCAATGGCCGGTTTGTAGTATACCACACCCAACAACATCTCTCTTTTCTATAAACCTAATTATACTTCTTCATTTTCCATACATGCAAGTTACTTTTCATTTCTCAAGATTTCAAAACCTCTCCACCCTTCTTCTCTTTTTGTTGGCTGCCGATTTTAGCCTCACCACCACCACCATCATACAAAATTTTTCATCTCATTTTTATCCTCTTAACACCATCCATAAGCCTCTTGCAAAGTTTGGTGCAATTTCATGAAGATTTGAAGGAGTTTAGGGCTTGTTTCTTGAGTTTTCTTAAAGCTTTTTGATTGGGGTTTTCTTGGGGAGATTCTTGGTGATATTTAGGAAGTTTAGAAGCTTGTTAATCTTGGGCATCCTTGGTTCGAATCAGCCCCACAAGAGAAGGATATTCTTGTTTGATTTCTAGCCTTAATCTCTCTTTTTGTAAGCCCTAATTTTTCTTTTATTAGTCTTATCTTTTTGTTTCTTGTTTTCTTTAATTTTAATCCATGAAAATGGATGTTTAAGTTCTGAATATATATATGTGATGATGTTCTTGAGGGTGTTTTCATTTAGTTATGGCATTTTGTTAGGTCTTGGATGATTAAAATGAAGTTTATAAAGGTTTTAAATTGAAATATTGGGACTATTTTGAAAATGGTAGCAAAACGTGTAATTATCTAAAAATCTATGGCCTGGAGACTATGATTAAATTACATGACTAGAAAGATACATGTCTTAGCATCATAGGATAGTTGTATGCTAAACCTACTCCTTAGGATGAGTGAGTTATGACCAAAACAAGAAAATAGGTCAAATCTGGACATATGATTAAAATACGAGTTAAACACCAAAGTTTTGCCATAAAATAATAGATCTTAAAGGTTGGGTCAGTAGTAGACATCATAAGGAAACCATAGCCTTTGACTTCACCTTCATTTCTATCATGGTTTGGGATTTATGGCCATTTTAGTAAAGGGTAAATTTTTTACTAACTTTCTGTTTTGGACAACCAGGGGTAAAATGGTATTTTCACATAGTTACGAAACTTTGTAAATTATGAGACTTATATTTCTGGAAACTAGACACAAATAGATTTCCAGGGGTAAAAGCCTCATCTATAGAACATTTGTGAGCTAGGAGATATGAGTCCATGAAGTCATGTTAAATTCAGAAACCTAGTTTTTACGTCTAGTCAAAAAATTTAAAAACGTATAGTACACCGTGATAAAATAAAAGTTAGAAGCCGAAACTTGGTAGATGTTCATTTGACTATAAGACCAGGTCACATATCAATTTGGGGTTAAAAAGGACTTGGGTAAGTTCTAGTGAAATGCCATACTTATCTCGGAAACACATCTCATGATCACATGTTTAATTTTCTACGTATTGTTACTTTCTATGTACTAAATCGCGTCACGTCTTTTAGGAGGTGATTAGGAGTACTTACGCTCGCTCAAGACTCATAATACTTCTGATTTAATTATTCTTATGGTGAGTTCATAGCCTCGCCTTTCAACTTTTAAACTGTATTTATAAAACCCCGCGAGGGAGATACATGCTTGTTTTATAAACTGAGCACAAGAAACTTTATGGTATGCTCGACCCGAATATG
This sequence comes from Tanacetum coccineum, assembly GCA_026074375.1. Lineage (NCBI taxonomy): Eukaryota > Viridiplantae > Streptophyta > Magnoliopsida > Asterales > Asteraceae > Tanacetum > Tanacetum coccineum. Next base: position 127,794 of record BQNB010001685.1, read on the forward strand.
AGATTAATTGCATAAGTAGCTATTGCCAAAAGACCCCACATCATGAACTGTTAATTGCCTATAATGGGTAAGCGCTAGTACAAATAAATGATCTATTGGGTTTGACAGCCCTGTTCGGGGGTATGAATCGAATCCTTTCGAGCACCCAGTCAATGGACAATTTGTATTTAGAATTTAGGTATATGGCAATAATACCTAGTTATGGGGCAACAAGAATTGCATACAAGATATGAGTTAACGTCAAGACTTCGGTGTCATGAGCTTATTGCAATAGAAACTTGATTAATGGCTTGTCCGTACAACAAGTCACACGATGAACAAAATTTGTGTTCTCTTTTATCTCTTACAAACTCTATGGATTTACTCAACATTATTGTTGACTTTTTAAGCATGTTTTATCTCAGGTAACCAAGGGTGAAGGATGCCGAGTACGAGGAGTCTGCGTTAAAAGTTTTAAGAACTTGTATTTTGTTCCATTTTATAAAACTAATGATCCATGATTTGGAAAAACTTATTTATGAATTTGGTAATGATCCCGTGGGACGTATGTTGAATTAACATTGGTAATGGAAAAATGTTTTTAAATGCCTCTTTTCGAGTCATTTTCTATATCCGTGTGCAATTGTACTTTGAATTAACACCCAATGTTGTATATTCCGCTGCGTGAAAGTTGGGGGTGTTAAAGATTGGTATCAAAAGCTAAAGGTTATAGAGAACTAGGTAAAAAAAATTTTTTTTACCTAAACTATAACCCTTTTTATGAGTGCTAAGACTCCTCGAAGCCCTTGTGTTATTCACGATCATAGTTTTTCCATTTGAGTATTTATGCACATTTTGTGTGCATTACTATTGAATATTCATATAATAAATATTATTATATGTAATTGATATATATATATATATATATATATATCGATTGATATGCTTATCCGCGAAGCATCAAGAATTATTTATTTTTCAAAAATGAAATTTTTATATGTAGCAAATATTATTATGCATATTCATATTATTTATCGTTCATCATGCATATTCCTGAAGCATCGTCATGTATTCGCATTCTCATATAAATTATTATTCGTATAATAATCCTTATTTATTTTACGCAATTTGCAGATCATCATGGCCAACCTACCCCCTAACCATAACGAGTTCGCGCCTGCTGCGGAGACAGCACCAGACAACATGAACGGTTGGGTTGAAGAGGAAGAAGACCCAGAAATGGAGGAAGAGGAGGAAGACCCGGAGGAAGATCCGGAAATAGAAGAAGAAGAGGAAGAGATGAATGCTGATGAAGAATGGGACGGCCCAGAGTGGATACTTCCTTATCAGGGGGCGGACCCACTTTACCCTTCGCCACCTGCATCTGACTCCGAGTCTAAGATAAGTTTGAGGAGGCTAAGGCTGAGGCTGAGGCCGAGGCTGAGGTTGCACCTATACTACCTCCTGTTCTTGCTAATCTTGTACCTGAGGCTGCTATCGTCGGTACTGGCAGACTAACACCACTCAAACGACTCTTCACTAACACTCAAGCCTGGATAGGATCATCATCATCTTCTGCCACTGCTAGCCATAACCCTGAGGATCTCACTCAGAGTAACATTAGGAGTGATCTGGATACACTTCATCGCAGGGTTTAACATATTAAGGATGATGATGTGCATGCCGAGAACAAACGACTAAGGATGTTGTTAGACTGCAGTGAGAACCGTACTAGAGATGCTTAGAGATAGCATGATCGTGCGACATGGCATTACCATCACTTGAGGCGTTGGTCTATTACGGTTGAGAACCTATTACCACCGCGTCTGCAGTATCAAGAGCCGCCATATGCTCTACCTGAGACTCTATTAGCTATTGTTACTCATAATGACCCTAAGAATCCGTATGTTGCTGCGCGTGATGCTGCCACTGCTCCTGCTACTGATAATGATGATTCACTTACCCAGAAGGAGACGATGATTTAGTTAGTAGCAAGGATCTCCACCTCATGACTCTCAGTGGTTTAGTTAGTAGCATCTTTTGTTTTATAACCACTAAATTGAATCTTCAGTTAGTGAATTGATGCCATTGGTTGTAACAATTTATATCATTTTGTGAAACAATGCAACTATGTATTGACTCTTTTGGGTGATGAATGATGAAATGGCTATCTTTTGATTTACTACTTGATGTTGTTATGATTGTTGTTGTTATTGGTTCGTTTGTATATGATGTGATTATGTCATTATATAAATACTCATTTAGGCTTTCTTTGTGTTGTGATAGAATCATGGCACCAAAACTAATGAGCCAAGCTGCGATTGAGCGACTCATCACGCAGAGGGTAAATGCTGCTGTGGAGGTAGAATGAGCAAGGCAAGTAAAAGCAAGAAGATAAGGAGGCAATGCCAATGAAGCTGGGGGCCAAGGTAGGGCGCCAGCTGCTCGAGAATGTACCTTTTCGGGATTCATGAAATGCAACCCTACTATATTCCATGGACATGAGGGAGCCATTTAGCTAAGTAGGTGGTTCGAGAAAATGGAAATGGTGTTTGGAATAAGTGAATGTGCTAAATCGAGAAAAGTTAAATTTGCTGGTGCCACACTTCAAGGGCGTGCCTTGACGTAGTGGAACTCCCAGGTTGCAATGATGGATTTAGAGACTGCCAATCAAATTGGCTGGACTAAAATGAAAAGGATAATGACATATGAGTTTTGCCCCATTGAAGAAATTCAACGAATGGAGCACGAGCTATGGAATTTGAAGGTCAAGGAGTTTGACATAACTGCTTACACCAAGCGCTTTCATGAGCTAGTTCAACTATGTCCGGAAATGGTCCTGAGTAAACACAAGAAAATTGAAGCTTATATCCGGGGACTAACAGACAACATCAAGGGTACAGGATCCAAACCCACTAGCCTGAACGAAGCTGTACGTATGGCACATGCCTTGATGGAACAAAAAGCTTAAGCTCGAATAGAAAAGATTACCGAGGGCAATAAAAGGAAATGGGAAAGCTCACAAGGTGGTAACAACGGTAACAACAGAAACAAGAATAGGGACAACACCCGCTATAACCAGCTGAACAATCAAAGGCAGGGTAATGCCCGAGCAATGACCACCGCCCCTGCTGAGCAAGGTGGGTATGCTGGGAACAAACCGCTCTTTAATCATTGTGGAAAGCATCACTTTGGGTATTGCAAGGTAGTATGTAGCAACTGTGGAAAGCCAGGCCACATGGCATGAGATTGTAAGGGCAAAGCTATAGCTACGGGTGTTAATGCGCGACCAACCATGACGTGTTATGACTGTAGAGAAAAGGGACACACAAGGAACTATTGTTCGAAGAAAAAGGATCCACAAGGTGAGGAAGCTCGAGGTCAGGCTTACGTGATTAGAGATGCTAAGAAACAGCAAGGACCAAATGTAGTCACTTGTACGTTTCTACTCAACAATCGTTATGCTACTGTATTAGTTGACTCGGGATCTGACAAAAGCTTCGTGAACACTAGTTTTAGTCACTTGATAGACATTAATCTAGTTAGACTAGACACTAGCTATGAAGTGGAATTGGCCGATGGAAGGGTCGTTAGTACTAATACTATCCTAAGAGGATGTACCCTGAACTTATTAAACTACTTATTTAAAATTGACTTTATGCCCATTGAGCTGGGAACTTTTGATGTAGTTATTAGGATGGATTGGTTAGTTGATCAAGACGCCGTTATTGTTTGTGGCAAGAAGGTAGTGCATATACCCATCAAGAACAAGACGTTTTTAGTTAAGGGCGACCGTGGTATGTCCCGATTGAAGATAATATCCTGCATTAAGGCCAGTAAATACAACGAAAGAGGACATCAGTTGTTCGTGGCACATGTAACAGAGAAAGAACCAAAGGAGAAATGTTTGGAAGATGTACCGGTGATTCAAGATTTCCCCGAGGTATTTCCTGATGACTTATCAGGACTCCCACCACCTCGACAAGTGGAATTTAAAATTGAACTTATACCGGGTGCTGCACCTACCGGTATTTCCTGATGACTTATCGCGCCCCGTACCGATTGGCACCATTCGAGCTGAGGGAATTGGCGGACCAGTTGCAAGAGTTATCGGAAAAAGGGTTTATTCGTCCGAGCTCGTCACCATGGGGAGCTCTAGTATTATTCGTTAAGAAGAAGGACGGATCATTCCATATGTGCATCGATTATTGCGAGCTAAATAAGTTGACAGTCAAGAATCGGTATCCACTTCCAAGGATTGACAACCTGTTTAATCAACTTCAAGGTTCCAGCGTATACTCAAAGATCGATCTGCGGTCTGGTTATCACCAACTCCGAATTAGAGAAGAAGATATTCCTATTATTTCTTTTTGGACTAGGTATGGTCACTATGAATTTCAAGTAATGCCGTTTGGTCTAACCAATGCTCCTACGGTATTCATAGATCTAATGAATCGAGTGTGCAAGCCATACCTTGATAAATTTGTAATCGTATTCATTGATGACATACTTATCTACTCCAAGAATAAAGAAGAGCACAAAAGACATCTGAAGATCATTTTAGAGTTACTCAAGAATGAGCAATTGTACGCAAAATTCTCGAAGTGCGATTTTTGGCTTGAGTTGGTGCAATTTCTCGGTCATGTAATCGACAATAAAGGTGTTCACGTGGACCCTGCAAAGGTTGAGGCTATCCAAATTTGGTCTGCACCAACAACACTGAAAGAAGTCAGACAATTTTTGGGTTTAGCCAGATATTACCGAAGATTCATTGAGGGTTTTTGGTTAATTTCTAAGCCTCTAACTAAATTGATCGAGAAGAACAAAAAGTATGAATGGGGTACGAAAGAAGATGAGGCATTCCAAACTTTGAAGCAGAAGTTATGTTCTGCTCCTATCCTAGCCTTACCTGAGGGAACTAAAAACTTCGTTGTGTACTACGATGCGTCGCACAAAGGTTTTGGAGCTGTTCTGATGTAGAGGGAAAAGGTGATAGCATATGCCTCTTGACAACTGAAGAAACATGAGGAAAACTACACGACCCATGATTTAGAACTGGGTGCTATAGTGTTTGCACTTAGACTCTGGAGACATTATTTGTATGGTACTAAGTGTACTGTGTACACAGATCATAAGAGTCTACAATACATTCTGGATCAAAAAGAACTCAACATGAGATAGCGGCGATGGATTAAACTTTTGAGTGACTATGATTGCAAAATCCGTTACCATCCTGGTAAGGCCAACCTAGTGGCTGATGCCCTGAGTCGAAAGGACAGAGAACCAATAAGGGTTAGATCTTTGGTAATGACGGTACACACCAATTTACCTAAGAGAATACTAAATGCTCAGACTGATGTAATGAAAGAGGAAAACTTAAAAGCTGAAAATCTTGGAAGGCTGATTAAGCCGATATTTGAGACTCGTTCTGATGGAAACCAATGCTTTGAAGGGCGAATTTGGTTACCATTGTTTGGAGTTTTACGGGATTTGATCATGCTTGAATCGTACAAATCTAAATATTCCATTCACTCGGGGTCAGACAAGATGTATTAAGACTTAAAGAAGCTCTATTGGTGGCCGAACATGAAAGCTGAGATCGCCACCTATATCAGTAAATGTCTGACCTTTGCCAAGGTAAAGGCTGAGCACCAAAAGCCATCCGGTCTACTTTAACATCCTGAAATCCCAGAGTGGAATTGGGTGAAAATATCCATGGATTTCGTCTCAGGACATCCAAGAACCCCAAGTGGTTATGACTCCATTTGGGTTATTGTCGACCGATTAACCAAATCTGCTCATTTCTTGCCGATGAAGAAGATTGACAGCATAGATAAACTCGCCCAATTATACTTAAAAGAAATTGTATGTAAGCATGGCGTGCCTACGTTAATTATCTCTAATAAAGACTGTTTGTTTACATCAAGATTTTGGAAATCACTGCAAGAAGCGATGGGAACCCAACTAGATATGAGCATTGCTTATCACCTAGAGACAAATGGTCAAAGCGAGAGAACTATTCAGATGTTGGAGGACATGTTGCGAGCATGCGTAATTGATTTTGGTAGTAGTTGGGGATCGACACTTACCGTTAGTCGACTTCTCTTACAATAACAGTTATCATGCGAGCATTAAGGCTGCACCATTTAAAGCTTTATATGGGCGGAAGTGTAGATCGCCTATTTGCTGGAGTGAGGTTGGAGATAGCCAACTCACAGGTCTAGAAATGATACGGGAGACAACTGAGAAGATAGTGCAAATTAAAGATCAGTTGTTGACTGCTCGAAGCCGTCAGAAAAGTTATGCGGATGTAAGATGCAAACCGATGTAATTCCAAGTGGGTGACATTGTAACGACCCAAACCCGCTCCGGAGAGTAGGCCGAAACGTCATAATCATGGTGTCATATCAAAGCATAATAAAGGCATAAAGTCATAAATGGTAACATAGGATCCAGATAGTGTAGCACATCAAAATGTCTACGATAAAAAGAAAGGAAACTAAATGGGTCACTTCCTAAGCACACACTCTCTCAAGCCTAATCTCCCTCTAGATACCTGCCGTATAAGAAAGAGAACTAGACGACAAGTTGCACTTTATCGAAGAACCAGTAGAAATCATGGACCGCGAAGTGAAGCAACTCAAGCAGAGTCGAATTCCTATTGTCAAGGTACGATGGAATTCTAGACGAGGTCCAGAATATACTTGGGAAAGAGAAGATTTCTTCAAAAGAAATTACCCGCATCTTTTCTCGAGTGATAAGAAGACAAGATTGAGAAATCGAGCACCGGGACGGCGCTCCCTTAAGGAGGGGAGGATGTAACATTCCATATTCAAGGTCATTATTTTCCCCCGAGCTTTATTTCTATTTTCATTTTTAAGCGAGTTATTAAATTTTACGTTTACCCGATTTAGTAAGAAATTCTCGTTTTTAGCTTTGCGTGAGCCGTAATTAGAAATCTATTCCGTCTTCGCATCGTAAGTGATTTAATAATCTCATATTATTCCCCAATAATTATAATTCTCATCATTTTCATTTTCCGTTGTGATTCGCGTTTCCGAATTTTCTTGCTAAAACTCGCGTTTTTTTACCTTAAACCTTACTTTTTCTTTTATAACCTTAACCTACACTTTAATTAAACTCTTACAAATAAAAATCAAAAAAAAATATAATTTTTCCCTCCCCCCAAGAGCCCTAAAACCGGATTACCCAACACCACACTCCACATCTTCCATTTTTCCCATAAAACACAATTATACTACTTCATTTCCCCACACATGCAAAACATCTTTCACCTCCCATTTTCAAATCTCATTTCTACCTTCTCCTTTGCTCCCATTGCTGCCAAAATTCATACACACCACCATCACCATCTCACAAATTTATTCAACTCCTTTTAGGCTTTATAACACCATCCTTTTGCCTCTTGCAAAGTTTGGTG
>BQNB010001686.1:0-65000 GCA_026074375.1 Tanacetum coccineum
GCGTGTGATGTGCTAGAAAATGAATTGTAATGCAGCAAGTTATTGTTGTTGTTCATATGTATGATTTATGTTAAATATGGTTTCCCGTTTATGCAAAAAATGATTGTGAGTGCCTGATTATGTGTACAATGTGCTAAAAAATAAACTGTAATGCACTAGATTATTGTTAGTGTTCATAGGGATGATTTAGTTTTAATGTGGTTTGCCAGTTTAGCAAAAAATGATAACATGTGGCTTATTATATGTGTGATGCGTTGCAAAATGAACTGAGATGCAATAGGATGTATGTTGATGTTCATAGGCATGATATAGGCTAAATGTGGTTTGTTATTTTTGTGAAAATGAATGTGTGTGCCTGATTCTGTTTGTTTATATACTAGAAAATGTATTGTAATGCAGTAAGATGTATACTGATGTTCATAGGCAAGATTTAGGCTAAATGTGGTTTGCCGTTTGTGTGAAAATGAATGTGTATACCTGATTCTGTATGTAATGTACTATAAAATGAACAGTAATGCAGTAAAATATAACTATAATGCAGTAGAATATAAGATTATAATGCAGTAGAACATAAAATAACATTAATGTACTAAAAAATATAATATTATTATTTGTACTGCATCATAGTGTTAAAACTAGTACATCAGTGATTATATGTTTGATGCACTTGATTTTGTATTGTGATGCAGTAGGTGCTGAGTTGTCATGTATAAGGATGAATTATGTTAAGCATATGTCGCGTTTCATGCGTAAAACTGTTTCTATGGTTGATTGTATGTCTGATACACTTGATTTTTAACTATTATGAAATAGGTGTTTATTTGTCTCGTATAAGAATAAATTAGGCTAAGCGTAGGTTGCATTATGTGTGTAAACATGTTGGCATGCTTTGTTATATGTGCAATGCACTTGATATTGAACCGTGATCCAATAAGTGTTTAGTTGTCGTGTGTAAGGATGAAATAGGCTAAGCATGGGTTGTTTTATTTGTGTAAATATGTTTGTATGCTTGCTTTATGCGTGATGCACTTAAATCTAAACTGAGTTGCAATAGGTGTGTGTGTTTAGTTGGATGAAATAAAATAAGCATAGTTTTTCTTATGTGAGTAAATGTGTTTGTATGCTCAGTTATATGTATGATGCACTGTAATTTGAATTAGGATGTAGTAGATATTCAATAATTACGTGTAAGGATGAAGTAGGATAAGCGTAGGTTGTTTTATGTGCATAAATGTGTTTGTATTCTTGGTTGTATGTGTGATGGACTGAAATTTGAACTGAGATGCATTATGTGTTCATTTGTCGCGTGTAAGGATGAAATTGGCTAAATGTAGGTTGTTTTATGTGTGTAAATGTGTTTGTTTGGTTGGTTGTATGTGTGATGCACTAAATTTTGAACTGAGATGCATTATGTTTTTTGTTTTCATGTATACTGATGGATTAGGCTAAGCATATGTTGCATTATGCACATAAATATGTTTGTTTGCTTAGTTGTATGTACGCTGCACTTAAATTTGAATTGTGATGCAGTATGTGTTCAGATAGCATATACTAGGCTAAACATGGGTTGCTTCATGTGTGAAATCTAAACGGTGATACATTAGCTGTTTTGATGTCGCTTATAATGATGCATTAAGCTTAGCGTTGGTTCTATTATGTGCGTAAATGTGTTTGTGCTTGCTTTTTTGTGTGCACTTGAATTAAAACTAAGATGTAATGGGTGATTGTTTGATTGGTTACTTGATATTGATTGTGGCATATTTTTAATGAAGGCTTAGGTCAAAAAGGACAAATCAAGCTGATGCGCGTTAAGTATTTAGCAAAGATCATACTTATCAACTTCAATCAGAAAAAGGCAAAAATGTTGAAAGAAGAAGATGCATACGTGAAGCTGCAACCAAAGAATTCTAAACTCCGAACTGATGATAAATACCAAATGAATGATTGTTTTTGCAAAATATTACTGAATACTTCTCAAAGGTCACTGGATGATGCTTGTGGATGCTTAACAACTTTAGTTTATATTCTTTTCGATGTTTGAATGAAACTTATAATTGTAATACTTTTGATTCACTACTTAGTACTTTACTTCTTAAATATTTCTAATATGAGAACGTTTTGAATGATAACTATTGAATCAAAGTATTGACAGTATGATGTATTTAATGTTTAAACTATGATGCACTGGAACAGAACATTGTGATGCACTAACATATTACAGTGATACAGTAACATTATAACTATGATGCACTAGATATAAACACAAAACATTGTGATGCATCACATGCAAACACAATCATGCACTTAAAATGGCATTGCGTTACACTAAAATATAACAGTGATGTACTAACATTATAACTATGACACGGTAGATATAAACACAAAATAACAATGTGATGCACTATGATGCATTTGAAATGACATTGTGATACATTTACACTTAAAACAAATTTGAAATGTAATTCACTAAGGTAAAAATGAACAATTACAAAGATGCACTAGGTATAAAACTATAATGCACTAAAGAAAATGGACAAAAAAAACTTTTGCACACTAAGTTAAAAAATGAACAATTACAAAGATGCACTAAAAAATGAACAACAAAGATATTGTATGATATTTCATAACACTGAGATAATGTTGAATTTATGTTCAGTAATGCTATACAACTTACAAGTGAATCAACGTTTTATAAGAAATACTATAAATATATTGCATCACATGTATACAATATACTGCCTAATAATATATAAATCTACTACGTCAAAATGTTAACAACAATATCACAGTGTAAAACTCTACTGCATCACAATCTATAAATCTACCGCATCACAATGTTATTTTACTGCATCATGATGCACTAAATTGTAAGACCATGATTCAGTAACTATGATGCATTAAATCTGAAAATAAAAGAATCTGTAGATAAAAAGTATGATGTACTACAAAAACCAACCTGCAAAAACATATATAAAAAAATATAATGTACTACATAAAAATCACATATGCACCATAGAATATATATAATAATGACGTGTATACAATCAAATAGCAACAGACCCTACACATTTCTTTCTATTTTCAAAATCATTTCTTGCTATCATCTACTTTACGAAAATCAATCAGAAAACTTAACATGATTAGATCATCATATAAAATTTTGTGGGACACATAGTCTGAGATGTGTCTTGGTAGGATTCCATCGTTTAAGTAAGATTATGATACATATGATTCCAAAGCTCACACCACCTGACTCATCCTTGGCCATCAATGGGCTAAATGGCGCACGCAGGCTGCAGCGTAGGAAATCATACGAGACATATCACTTTGACTTTATTCTTTATGTAGACACAAATCGACTATTGATTCAAAGTTTCCAACATCCATCACTCGCATGAGTAATGGACTTGCCTGTAGTTTGATAGATTCTGTTAAGCGCTTCAAAATAAGATCATATGCCTCGTAGTGCTTACAGCTACATTTAACTTTCGTTGCAGATTTACAGAAATCAACCTGCAAAATATTTAAAAGAAAATTATTCAGAATGATAGTACAAAACCTACTGCATGACAGTACAAAATCTACTGCATGACAGTATAAAACCTACTGCATGACAGTACAAAACCTACTGCATGAAGCATTAAAAAAACACACAGAAACTTTAGTAAAGTATATAAACAAATCAAATAAACTACTAAATAAAGTGTAATGCAAGAGTAATAAAACTGTGATGTACTACTAATTTTTTTTATAAAGGAAGATGGTATACTTGTTTGAGCGAAAAGTAGCATCAAAGGAGACGATATAACCAAAGTGGCATAGTCCCTAATTGCTTGTTCACCAACCAAAAAAGACCAACCAACTTATCATCATCGGCTACAATAAAAAAATGTTAAGAAACTGATACAATCTTATAAAAATTCAAACAGAACCTTAAAGTGAAAATTTATCTCTACTTTATGCTAGTTAATCATTGTGTTATCTCTACTGCCTCAAATCCTATACCTTTCATTATCTTTCTGTTACATAGGCGTATCCATTCTACTCTTATATCTATTGCATCATACTCTTACAACCATTGAATCATACTATTATAACTAGTCATCCATATTCAAAAAGCACACTATAAAAAAATCTGATACAAACAGTCTTATATTTCCTAGTACATCACTGTTAGTATTTTATATTCTACTGCATTACAGTATTATATTCTACTGCATTACAGTTATATTCAACTTTAATGCAGTAGAAATAACAATAATGTAGTAGAATATAAGACTCTACATTACAATATACATTTCCAGTACCTGAAAGCCTTTGTCTGAATCACTCTTCATGGTTTAGTATAACGCTCTATACGCCAACTATACCAGAAGCAACTTCAACTTTAGGGTAAAGACTTAACAAATACACACTCTCCAGTTTTGAGTCTTTTGTTTGAATACAATATCACCGTGCATTAAGATTAACATATATTTTTTATTTAGTAAAAAATAACTGTGATGTAGTATAAAATTAACTATTATCAGTAGATGTTTAATGTGAGCAGTAGAATATTTTTAATAAAACATACCCTTTTTTATATCTAAAATCAGTACATGCCAAGCATCCACAAATCCCTAAATACTGTAACAACCATCTAACTCCATTTAATTACTTCATACGATAATAAAAACTGATTAACTTTACTTGATCAATAAGCAATCACAACTATATCAATGCATCACACTTTTAGCAACAAGTTCATCATAAGGTGTATAAACAACTGGTCCATCATAATACATAATTGTGTTATACAGTACGATCCTAGCGCATTACAGTTATAAAATATCATGTAGGCATTTTATCAAACACCTGGTGTGCAGGTTTTATATACACGCTTTTCATCTAGTTTTTTTAAACACATGCTGAATGAATGTTTTAACTACACTAACAATAAACAAAAACACAAATATTCTAAATACATAGAGTAAAACTATCAAAAAGTTAGAAGAGCTAAAATCTTACTATCATTAATTGTGAATGAGGTACACTTATTATTCTTTGATGATTCAATATACATCTTTAAATGATGAAAAATTAGGGTTACTCAACCCAATTGGTAAGAAACCTTTAGGTAGAGGAACAAGTTTCCAAGTATTATTCTTTACAATTGATTCAAGCTTAGTTTTCATTGCTTTGAGCCATTTTGGATTCAACTTGGCTTCATTGTAATTCCTTGGTTCCTCGTCAAGTGTTAACATTAATTCATGAACATTAAGTTGGTAATCTACTAACCTCGTTGGTAACACTTTGTTGCGGGTTGAACGTCGTACCAAGATTGGCGTAACATCATTTTCATACTCGTCTTCATCACCTTTTGGACTTGTCACGTGAAACGGGGTCTCGTGAACAGTAATTAGGCAGTGAACATTGTTTACTTTAGCATGAACAATAGCGTTGTGTACTGTAGCATCGTTATTTCATATTTGCTTAGTTTCTCTATTTTTTCGTCCCATAACACATTAGATGTTCCTGGTTCATGTCCCTCTTGGTTTAAGTTTTCAGCCTTCCATATCCAACCTTTCTTCTCATCAAATACAACATATGCGCTGATTATAATCTTGTTCTCACGTAGATTATAAAGCCGAAAACTTCTTGGACTAGGTTCTTTTCCAAGATATATCAAAGGTTTCAACCTATCATCGATTTTCTTTAAGTGTTTTGACACAATTCTCTCATATGCAACACATCCGAATACCTTTAAGTCTTCAAGGTTTGATTTCTCCCCATAAAACTTCTCGTATGGTGTAACTCCTACCAATGCTCGCGTAGGTGTTATATTTATTATGTATGTTGCATGTCAAACTGCTTCACCCTAAAAATAATTTGGTACGCCTCTTGCCTTCAACATACACCTAGTCATCTCGAGTAGAGTGCGGTTTCTTCGTTCTACGATTCCATTTTGTTGAGGTGCATAAGTATCCGTCAACATTCGTGTTATGCCTTCTTGGTCACAAAACCGATTAAAGTCATGTGATGTAAATTCACCACCTCTATTTGTATGGAATGTTATAGTCATGGAAATTTGCTAATTAAAGTCTCACAAAGTGCAAACCGTCTCTATAAGGCTCAACTAAAAGTTGGAAAACTTTAGTGTTTTCCAGCTAACAGTAATGAAGAGTCATAGTTGTGCATTAGACTTGTTCATATCGGTTTTGGTGCGGTGAATTTGATGCACAAGTTAGCTAAAGGGGTACCGGTAATTAAGCATCAAGATCAAGTATGTGAGTCTTGCATGGTTGGGAAGCAAACAAAGAAGTCATTCTCGAAGAAGGCAACATATAGAGCTTCAAGATTATAGACGATGGAAACATGGTACTTATGTAGACCAATAGACTCCTTCCATCAAGTTAGGTAATTTTATTTCTTCGTTCTTTTCGGACGATTGTTCTCAGGTATTTGGTCCTTTTCTTTTAAACTCATATAGTGACGCGTTGGGAGTATCAAAAGATTTAAGACGTCGATGAAAAATGAAACGGGTAAGGCGATCATACATTTCCATACTGGTAGAGGTTGTGATTTACATCACATGTCTTTAATTATCACATTTCCACAACTATTACGCTTGGTTAAGAAGATCACTTTATACGGAATATCTCACAACCTGATATTGTAGCTTGTCCAAGACTAATCACATTATTACGAAGCGCAAGAATGTAATAAATATCTTTTAGCAACTTCTGTTCACCATTTTTCCCTTGGAGCAATATAGAGCCCTACCCTTTTATTCTTACACACGAACCATCTCCGAACTTAATATGACCAGTTATATTTTCATTTAATTTAGAAAAGTAGGAGTAATTACCTGTCATGTATAACACCCCCATTTTTACATATAGCAGCGGAAGCTAATCTGGGGTATTACTTCAAGGTACAACAGTCATAATCATAGAAAATGAATCAAAAAGAGTCGTTTTTGAAAATAAGTTATCATTCATTATTTCTTCAGAGTTTTTACAAATGAGAGGTTCCCAAAATCTATACAATAAAGTTTGAATGATAACGGTTTTTCCATCTTTATGTCCTCGCCACTCCGTGCCATTAGTTACCTGAGATAAAACATGCTAAAAAGTCAACACAAAGTTCGAGGTGAAATCCATAGGTTTAAGTTTTATATTTTGAATGCAAGTGCGATATGGGGCTATGTTGATATAACCCGTTATTGATAACATATTTTATTTGTGCCTTAGCTCATGAAATCTAAAGGCCATAGGGTATGGTGATACGTTTTAGCCCTGTGGGTACCTTTGCCAAACAATACCCGCGTGATTTTCTAATGAGGTTCAATTGGTTTACACGTAACTGGGTACACCGACGGGGAGTCCCGCCCAAAATAGGATCAATTCACATCATTGGCTACTTTCTACGGAGAGTAATTTACGGGTTTTTTTTTTCATGATTCTGGGGACTTAAAGGCAAAGCAGTTACTTGGCAATTGTAAAATTGAAATAGCATACTGGAATAATTGCATCATGTGTTTATAGCTTGTATCCCCCTTACGGTTTATAAAAAAGATTGAAATATGCGAGCTTGGAACTCCTGAATGGTATAGGGAAAATTGATTTGCATGGTTATGAAATGAATAGTCAACGGATTTGTCACAAGCAACCTGTGAATATATGTTAGTCCTTTGGTTTGATTTTAAATATATAATTTTTTGAATATTGATGTTATTTTGATATAACGATTTCATAACCACCGTTCGGGCCATCATCATTCAGAAGTCTTTCAGTTAAACGTTTGTGGAAGTCGGGACACTTTAATCGTAAACCCAACAAACCAGTATAACAGTAATACCAAGATGAAACTCCATTATATGAAGCTCCCTGGTATTGTGGTTTAATATGAATCCAGGACATTATTTTGGAAAGCCATCGATGATGATGATATAATAGTTAAAACATAAGGAGTTTAAGATTTTATTCAATATATGTAAAATTGCTAAGTACGTCAAACGTTAATTTTAGTTATGTCAGTGTTAATGTTTTGAATGCTGTTTTTATACTTTGCAAAATGTTACATTTTAGAACCCTTGAGTTTGAAAAGTGGCAGTATATACCGTGGAGTTTGTCACTTTTATGACTTTGGGCCTTCAAAGGTTTAAAAGATATCCAAGTAAACTTGTACTAAAAAGTGACATAATAGACCCTCTGTAGTTATAACATTGATAAAATGACACTTGTCGTCCTTTTAGTTATAAGTTTCTATAGATATGATATATACCCTTGCTGGATAATTTTTACAAAAACATGTCCAATTTGCCAGCAAGGCTTATTTTAACATTTCAAATAGAATTTATTCTTTTAATAAATAAAATATGAAGATTTAACACAATGCAAGTTTAAATTAACGATTCGTTAAGCTAGGAAGCAAAACGGGTCATATTAGGGTTTTAAAATGAAAACGCGCGGGTTTTAAGCTCAAATTCTTTCATGACTTATCAAAGCACTTATTTTAAGGTTAGTTAAGCTTATTGGGATAGATTATAACAATAGTTTACAAGCTTAGCTTAACTGGATTTGCAAAAACTTAAAATTTAGGGTTTCAGGTGTACGGTTTTGGATCAAAAAGGTATAACACATAGGTTTTTGAGTTCAAAGCTTTATATTATGATTTTAGCATGATCATATGAACATTATAAGGGTATGAATACAGAATATAAGCTTAGAGAACCTGGTCTTGAGCTTATAGAACAGGTCGGAATCGGGACTTTTAGCTTTGTACGCCTAAAATAACGACTCCGGGGCTTCGTTTCTTGGTTTCTTTTGCTTCCTTTCTAAACTTGAGACTTCTTAGGATCTTTTTAGAGCAAAGGATTGTGCTTTGATTGGTTATAGAGGAGGAGTGGTGGATGATTTTAAATGAGGCATAACACCCCTATTTATATAATTTTGGAACTTGGTGACTAGGATGCTAGAGACCAGGTGAGGTCATGTAGTGGGGAAGCTATATGGGTGATGTGGAGAGTCTATGGGATGAGTAAGGAAGGCTATGGTGCAAAGGTGGAGGTGGTTCTAGATGTTTTAGGGTGTTTGGTTTGATTTATACATGGCTGTTTTTGGACAGCCAACATCAGTCTTGGTAAAATGGTTGCCATTTGCAAACCGTAACTCCGTTGAAGCTCAAACTAGTGAGCATTGTTAGATATTTGAGTCCTCTACAACGTTTAGTTTTACATATTTAGGGGTTACTATACAAAAGTTTAGAGATAATAGTTTTACATATTGGGGGTTACGATTACATAATACTAATTCATCCGACGTCGAATCGGGTTGATTCCAACGGCAAAATGATCACAATACATAGGGATACAACCTAGTGTTTTCACTTAATACCTAGAACCTATTGATTTCCCAGATCCTATGTTTTATAGACTGATCCGATTCTGAACTAGGGCCTAGTTTTAGGTTTTAGGGTTAGAACTAGATTAGGGTTTTGTTTTAGGGTTTTTAGGATTTAATTCATGTATAATGATATTATAATGATGAAATAGGATTTTTTAAGATTGTAATTAAGTATTTAAACTTATGTGATTAATGGTTTAGATTTAAAACAGATAAAAACTAAGAAACTAAGAAACGGGTAATGATTTAGAAACTAGCTCGGTTTTAGGTTTTACACATTGTATGAAAGTTTATGAATAGAATAATTAGGGTTTACACATTGTATATTGAGTTTAGTAGCTTGTACACAAGTGGTGGTGAAGAGTTTAGAATGAAAACGGAGGTAAAACGGCTATTTTGGAGATCATACTTAATGACTTGTATATTGAGCTTTTAAGGACTTGTAATTTGATTTGAAGAGATTTTATATTTCAAATGAGATGTTATATTACTTGTACATATGGTGTTAGTAGCTTGTGCATTCAACTTTAGAGTTAACCTTCATGGAATTAGGGGTTTAAAGGCATACGATAAACGGTTTAAGCTCGTTTTGATATAACGTTGCGAATGGGGGGTACATTATAGGGGGAATAAATGTACTTTGTAAAAATGATTTATGATATTGACTTGATTATTTGTTTATTATTGATGATTGCTTGAATTTATGAAGATAGGGATTGCCATATGTAGGTTGCCTGAGTCTGTTAACTTTAGTTATGCATGACATGTTGTTACATCGAGATATTTGGACAATAGTAAGTAAATGTAATAAAGCGAAAAAATTTCCTGAAAAAGGTGAGTTCATATATAATTGATAGAGTACATCAATCAAACTTAATAGGATGGATATTTACATTTATGATTAGGTATGGGTGGAGTGTTATACTCCCCCAATCCTACCAAAATCTCATCCCGAGATTTAATTGAATTTCAAGAGATGATTGAATAACAGATGAGGATATTTAGACGATTTTATCTTCGGCATTCATGTAAACTCTGGTCGTACTTTTAGAGTTTCATCGCACTTTGATTATAGGAATACGACTTCGCTTAAGTTGCTTGATTTTACGATCCATAATTTCCACTGGTCCTTTTAAAGTAAGTTTGTCGTCTTAGTTATAGTTCTTTTCTTGAATGATGCTACAGATTTCATCGGATAAGAAATTTCTGGAGTTTAGGAATGTGTGATACTAACTAAGCTTTTTAGGAGCTCTATTTTGTACGCAACGGGTCCAATTCGTTCAAGGGATTTTGAACGGACTATGTATTCGGGGATTAAGCTTCCTCGTTCGCATCGATAGATTATCTTTGCGAGTTGATGCTTTCTAACATAACACGATTGCAACTTGAGTTCTAATGCTTCGCCTCACATTGGCTTCAAATATTTGTAGACTGCAGTTGCAGTGTTGACGATTTTGCATGATTCTTTTTAGTAGTTTCTTGAAGTATTTCTGTCTCGAGCTTTAGGTGAATGCTAGAGTGATGCAAGATATGATTTGATATATAAGAGAGTTGCAAATCATGTTGGATATAAATTTTGGAAATGAACAGATGATGACTAGATACTTAACCGTATGAAGGTAATAATGATAATAAGGAATTTGTTTGTACAAACGGATTTGAAAGAAACTTGTTTGTACGAATGCCATACTTAAGCCCACTCATTTATAATTTGTCATTTACAAACAGAGGCGTCCCAATCCTTGTAATTGAGAATTTATAAATTCATAGTTCGGAGGTTTATAATTCCTTATTCAAATGAAAAAGCGTCCTAATTCATTTCAATAAGATGATTATAAATCATCCTATTTAAGCATAAAACATGATATCAAAATGGTATTTAGGTAGAAAATAAAACTATGAGAAGGATAATGAGACATTAAATCACACGATACCGATCCAGAAATCACATTTGGAGAATTCGGCATACAATTCCTCCCTTCTGAGTAATTTCAAAATTATTCTCAGATGTTCTGCGTGTTCTTCTTTGTTATAAGAGTAGATAAGAATATCATTGATGAACACTATTATGATTTTTCTAAGTATGGTTTACACACCTGATTCATGAGATCCATGAATAGGTAGGCGTGTTAATTAAACACAAAATTACTTGAAATTTATAATGCCCATATCTCATTCTGAAAGCAGTCTTAGGAATATCTTCATTCCTTACTCTCAATTTATGATAGTCTGATTTAAGTCAATTTTTGAGTTGACGCTTGACCGTGACAGTTGATCGATTTAATTCATTGAGTCTGGGTGATAGGTATGGTATTCAACTACCGGAGATGTGTTATATTTTGAGATAAGAAGAAAAAATGGATATCCTGGATTATATACCTTTCGGTTTTTATACAGGATATAAGATTTAGTCGGGTTTTGTTTTGGTCACTTTGAGTGATCAAAGTTTTACCGTTGATAGGAATGTGGATGACTTTCTTGTCGCAGAAAATGTTGGCATGATACTTGGATAATTAATCCATACCAATGATGATGCTGAAATAAGATTAATTTTGAAAGGTAGGTTTTACAAAGTCAGAAGGCGACCTGATAACTGGGTATATGAAATAGTGAGGTATAAAACAGAATTGTATTATATCGTGAACAACTTGCCTTTATACTTTACATAGTCAAGATTTGACAAGTGTTTTTATTTATACCACACACCCTGTGGTTAGGTTCTAACATAGCTATAACTAGGATCTAATCTAGTAATTCGAGGGTCCTTTGGTTCTGCAGTTCCTAGTTTGATGACCTATCTTGTTGCAAATCTGACACTTGACAGTGCAAACTCCTGTGTGATGCAGGGTACATCTTGTACATAAGGGAAGGTATCCATGGTATCCTTTGGCAGGATAAGTACTAATAGTTTCTTGTCTTTTATTCTGCTGGTGGTGGTTGTGATTGTTGTGGTTATTTTGATAGTTGTTGTTGTTGCGATTGTTGGAGTGGTTATTGTTGTTGCGGTCATTGGGGTAGTTGTTGTTGTCGGTGGTGTTTCTTTTATCATCAAACTTTCGTTTATGGTTATTGGTTTCTTGTACAGAATGTGTATCCATTACATGCTTTAATAATTATGGGGTCTGGTAATGCTTCTTCATTTTCCTAATCTCGGTTTGAGGGCAAGATTTTTCTATCAAGAGTCTTCTTAAATTCTGAACTTAGGTGATCTTATAGGCTTCTTCTATTCTAATAGACTGGGTAAATGAATTCCACCAGAACAAAGCTTCCTTAGTGAGGGTACTAACAGCAAATCTCACTTTGTTCTTCTCGGCACATTTGCTTACTGAGAAAATATAGATTTCGAGTCGTTTAAAACCAGCGAATGAGACAACAGCTCCGTCGTACATTAAGTAGAAAAGTTGGTAATTTTTAACTTTTGGTAGCAACATTTCCTTGTTTATATGAGTTTTTCTTGGTTTAGAGTTAAGGATTGTTTGTACTTGCCATTATTGCAGCTTGTGCTTCCAGAACTGTGGCAACGCTATAAGGCAAATAGTTTCTTGATGTAGCATTGAGTCAGGGATGGTGCTTCAGATGTGATCCTTTTGGGAGGCATTCTATCATAAGATAACACGTAATAAGAATCCATATAATGATAGTCATATCACAAGTCATTGTATAAAAATTAAAAATTTCATACTTAGTGATATTGAATATCATTGTGTGAGTTCTAACAAGAAATACATATTCCTTGATATTACATTGTAGGATATAACAGGAAGTTTTGGAATTTAAGATTTTCAGATATGAACGTTCAAACAAGCATTTGACTTATTAGATTCCTCGGGATTAGTTCACTTTCCAGTGGTCGTAGTATGATTTATAATGAGTTATCTAACTCTGCATAGATAAACTCATTGAAGGGATAATCGGGTGGTGGCCTAGTTAATTGATGATGAAGACGGAGATAACAAGAAATGACATATATGATATTGGTAAGGTAAAATGGAATTTCAACTTTATTTATAGATAACTTATCTTACATAACCTAAGATCTGACAGGTGTTGCTACTTATACTACGTGTCCTTAGATAAAAAGCGATAAAGATAAGGTTTCGATCTAGTAGTCTTGAAGTTTATGAAGTGCCATAAGATTCTTCATATATAGTTGATGGCGATCTTGGATATCCTCAAGGGTCATTTCTAAATCAGAAATCCTAAAGCGAACAAAAGAAATCTTGTCTCTCTGTCCCATATGCTTCTTCTGTAGCGGGCTTCCTTAAGTTTGGTTTTCACTTTATCAAAATACCTTGGCATGATTATCCAATCATTAACAAATCTTTCTTTCATTTTCTCAATACAGTGAAAAGAGGGTTCTTCTAAGTAATTCAGAATGCTTTCAGTTTGTTTCTCATGGTGTTCTGCATGCATCTTAATAGAGGTTTTCCCTAATTCATATATCTAAGGTGAGATAGGAGTATAAGTTGAGACTGATGGTGATGCTAGGATACAGGCTTGCTTCCGAGATGAATTAAATAACGTAGTTAAAGAAGAAGATAGGGGATGAATTTGCTTCTTAGGTGGTAATAATTCTTTAGGAACAAGAAATATCGAGGATTAAACAGTAGTGAAGGTGGTAATATCGGAGATGGAGTTAAAATAGCTGGTGGAGTAATAGGATCTGGTGGTGGAATAGGTGATTCTTTAGCATAAAATGCTTGTACGTTCTTCAAATACGGATTATTATAGAAAAGTGAGAATGTTGGCGGGATCATACCATCCCTAGAATCTTCTGAAGAGTTAAAAGAAGTGCTTCCCGATGTAGCTGACAAAGCTGAAGTATAGTTATGAATATTCATTGTGGAAAAAGCATTTTCATATCAAAATCTCAGATGTTGTGATAGTAGAACGAGGGGCGAAAGAATGACTGTAATAATCCAGTATAATATAAGTTATTTATAATAGTATAATAGTTATGTATCTTTACATACCATTCCAGAAGATATAGCGGCACAGAGGACTTTCTTGGATGGAAAAAGAAAAGTAGTTATAGTTAAGGTTTCAACCTTGTTCTCTATAACCGTTGGCTCTTGATACCAATCTATAACACCCCTATTTTTACATATAGAGCGGAAGCTAATATGGGGTATTCCTTCAAGGTACAAACAGTCATAAATCCATCAGAAACACGAATCAAAAAAGAGATGTTTTTGAAACATAAGTTAATAATATTATTTCTTCAGAGGTTTTTCAAATGAGAGGTTCCCAAATCTTACATTAAAGGGTTTGATGATACGGTTTTTCTCATCTTTATGTCCTCGTCACTCCGTGCCATTAGTACCTGAGATAAAACATGTCTAAAATAGTCACAAAAAGGTTGAGTGAAATCCATAGGTTTAAGTTATTAATTTGAGTGCAAGTGCGTTATTAGGCTTACGTTGTTATAACCCGTTGTTGAAACATATTTTATTTTGACATTAGCTTCGTGACATTCGAAGCCTTAGGGTATGGTGATACATTATAGCCATGCAGGTACCTTGGCCAAATACCAGCGTGATTTCTATAATGTGCCATGGTTTCAACGTAATTGGGTACACCAACAACGGAGTCCAGCCCAAATAGATTTAGTCTTTCATTCGAGCTTACTACAGAGAGTAAAATAACGGTTCATGGAATTATAGGGACTTAAAGGCAAAAGCAGTTTCTTAGACAATAGTAAATTGAATTAACCATACAAAAAAATTCCATTCATGTTTATAGCATGTATCCCCTCGCGGGTTTATAAAAAGATTAAAATGCGAGGCTATGAAACTCAACGGTTATAGGGGTATTTGATAGCAATGTTTATGAAAGGGAATAGTTAGGCTTGTCACAGGCAAACCTGTGATATATGTTAAGTTTTGTTAATTGAATATGTAATTTTTTAATATTGAGTTTAATTTTTGGATATAAAGATATCATAACAACCGTTTCGGGGCCAGCATAAATAAGAAGTTCATTCAGTAAAACGTTTGAGGAGCTAGGGACTTTAAAATCTAAGTCAGAAGTAATACAAGATGAAACTCCTTACTATGAGTCCCTAGTATTGTGGTATACTATGAATCGCGGGACATGTTTTTATTTTAGATTTCTTTGAAAGCACATCGATGATGAATGATATAATAGTTATAACATAGAAATTTTAAGCAATTTTAATTCAATATCTGTAAATATTACGTACGTCAAGCGTTAATTAAAGTTTTGGTCTTGAATGTTTTGAATGTAGTTTCTTATACTTTGCAAATATTACTTTTTAGACCCTTGAGTTGAAAAGTGGCAGATATACCTTGGAGTTTGTACTCTTATGACTTTGGTCCCTCAGTTTTAAAGATATACAAGTAAACCTTGTACTTTATAAACTGACATAATAGACCTTTGTAGTTTTAAACTTTGATAAAATGACCACTTTTAGTCCTTTTTGTTATAAGTTTCTTGAAAGTTTGATATATACCCGTGCATGGATATTTTTTACAAAACATTGTCCAAAATGCCATGCAGTTATCTAAAAATTTCAATAGACATTTTATAAGTTATAATAAACTATATATGAGATTTAACACAAGCAAGTTTAAATTAACAATTCGTAAAGTAGAAGCAAAATTGGGTCATTTTAGGGTTGTAAAAATGAACAAGCACGGGTTTATAGTCAAATTCTTTCTAGACTTATCAAAGCACTTATTTTAAGGCTAGTTAAGCTTATTGGGATAGATTATAACATTAGTTTACAAGCTGAGCTTTTAGATTAAGCAAAAACATCAAATTAGGGTTTCGGGTGTTGGGTTTGGATCAAAAGGTATAAACACATAGTTTTTGAGTTCAAGTTTATTATTATGATTTTAGAATGATCATATGAACATTCTTAAGGGTATGAATACAGAATATAAGCTTAGAGAACTGGTCTTGAGCTTATAGCTTAGATAATGGTCGGAATCGGCTTTTAGCTTCGTACACCTAGGAATAACGACTCCGAGGTTTGCGCTAGTCTGTTATTTTAGGTTGTATCGCGTTTCTTTAACGGTCTCGCGCTTCTGACAAGCTAGAGCAATACTACCCTTAGGACTCTCTCCTACATTGATGTATTGACCAACATGAGATACTCGAGATATGACTCATGGATGTGTTATAGAGTCAGGACGCGAACCGTGGGGGATGTAGTTTGAACATGCGACCCAGGCCATACACTCAACCCCTATTTCTTAGTATATTCTGGATCTTGGGACTAAGGATGCTAAGGCG
This sequence comes from Tanacetum coccineum, assembly GCA_026074375.1. Taxonomy (NCBI): domain Eukaryota; kingdom Viridiplantae; phylum Streptophyta; class Magnoliopsida; order Asterales; family Asteraceae; genus Tanacetum; species Tanacetum coccineum. The sequence goes on from BQNB010001686.1 coordinate 16,644, forward strand.
ACAGGTCGAGGTCATATGTGGGGAGCCATTCCCATTAGTTGATGTGGAGTAGGCTATGGAATGAGTAAGGAGGGCTATGGGCAAGGTGGAGGTGGTTCTAGACGTTTTTGGGTGCTGGTATTGATTTATACGGGCTGTTTTTTTGGACAGCCACTCAGTCTTGTAAATGGCCGTTGCCTTTGCAAACCGTAACTCCGTTGAAGCTCAAACCAGTGAGCATTGTTAGATATTTGAGTCCTCTACAACTTTTAGTTTTACATTTTTAGGGGTTACTATACAAAAGTTTAGAGATAATAGCCATTTACTACAGGTGTGCAGAATCTGCGCACCTTTGCCATTTCGGCTGTAACTAATTCATCCGACGTCGAATCGGGTTGATTCCACCAGAAAAATGATCACAAGACAATAGGAATACAATCTAGTGTTTTAATAATACCCATAACCATTTGATGTGCCCCAGAATCCTTTGTTTTATAGCGGATCTGATTCTAAAATTTGGGCCTAGCCTAGTTTTAGGTTTTAGGGTTAGAACTAGATTAGGGTTTCTAGGATTTAATTCATGTATAATAATGTAAATTAAGTATTTACAACGTATTTGATTAATGGTGTATTGGTTTAGGTTTACAATGGATAAAAACGAAGAAACGGGTCATGGTTTAGAAACTAGCTCGGTTTTAGGGTTTAGGGTTTTTAATTAGGGTTTTAAGAGTTAAAATGTGTATGAAAGTTTATGAATAGAATAATTAGGGTTTACACATTGTATATTGAGTGTAGTATCTTGTACCCAAGTGATGGTTAAGAAATTAGAATAAAAACAGAGGTAAAACGGCTATTTTAGAGATCATGCTTAATGACTTGTGCTTTGACTTGGAGAGATTTTATATTTCAAATGAGATATTACATTGCTTGTACATATGCTTTAGTAGATTGTGCATTCATTTTAGATGTTAACCCTTCATGAAATTAGGGTTTAAAGGCATACGATAACGGTTTAAAGCCCGTTTTGATATAACGTTGCGAATGGTACATTATAGGAATAATGTACTTTGTAATAAGGATATTATGATATTGACTTGACATATTATGATGATTGCTTGACATATATGAAGATAGGATTGTCATAGATAGGTTGCGTGAGCTTGTCTACTTTAGTTATGTAAGTTACATGACATACTGAGATATTGACAATGCAAGTAATGTAATAAAGCGAAAAATTTCCCTGTATAATTGTGATAATAGTAAAATAGGTTTTGCATTTGATGAAAATTCTTGGGTTGTTATAGTCTCCACCCCTTACAGAAATCTCGTCCCGAGATTTAATTGAAAGTTATAGTGGTATTGTTTAGAGATAGGTACTGGGTATGAATTTAGGTTAATCAAGGTCACAAGTTCACGTGTGTGATGCATTTATAATTATGTTGTACACCATAATTATAATTACCTCCTTTCACACGTCTACTTATTTTCAAGATCATACCTCTTGGTGACAGTCAATAGAATTTCTCTAGATTCTGGTAGAATCTGGGTGGATGGAATACGTTGCGCTACTCAGATCAAACCTGTGGGTTATGGGCCTACCATGCTTCTGCTACGCCACTCTGATCGTAAAGAATCATTAATTCGTTAACCTTTAAAATTCAACATCAAATAAGATTGCTATCACAAGTCTTGTCAAAAATTATTCATACCTAGTGTATTGAAAATCATTTGACGATATGCATAGATTTCTTGTGTGTTTCCTTGTTTATTAGTTGCAATGAAATATAACAGAATAATTTTAGTATACGGGAATATGGAATAGGTGGATGTCAAGGACTGATAAAGAAATTTGTAAGAGAGTTGCTAGATCACGTGAGATACAGATTTGAAAGTGAACAGATGATGAAGGTAATGAATGGTAATTAATGATAATGAATAAGGGATTGTTTGAAAGAAACTTGATTTGTTACGTATGTTATATACTTAAGCCTACTTATTTATAATTAGTCACTTACAAAAAGAAGCGTCCAACTCCTTGTAACTGAGAATTTATAAATTCATAGTTCAGGGATTTATAATTTCCTTATTCAAATAAAGAAGCATTCTAATTCATTTCAATAAGATGATCATAAATCGTCTTACCTAAGCATAAAAACATGATATGGTAATAAATGATTACATAATATTGAGATGTTGATTGTACTGATGCCCATATAATTGAGGATGAAAATTTATGTTGCAAAGGTATGAGGAGATAATTCATATTGTTGAAATAATAATAAATTAATGAATTTGACAAATTGATGACAGACTTGATATCATTAGATAACAGATGTAATGAATCATCACTTTATATATCATGGATAACTTTACCTACGCAACCATAAAGAGCTGATACTTTATTTACGTATAGTAGAAGGATTCCTAGAATAATATAACAACAAGGATTGAAGCTGATGGATCGAGGTTTTTCAGATTTAAGAAGATTCTGATGATCTCGAATATCCTCAAAGTTGTTTTCCGGTTGATCTTTTGTTTTGCAGTACTATGGCGGTGCCATCTTGTTGCAAACCTGACACTTGACACTGCAAGGTCCCGTGTGATGTAGTCTACATCTTTTGCACAAGGGACGATTCCCAATATACCCATTGGCGGCAGTATAAACTTTGAAGGTTTCTTGTCTTCTATTCTGCTGGTGGTGGTAATCATCATTACGGTTGTAATTTGTATTGGTCAATTTGGTAGTTGTCATTTTTGCGATTGTTGAAGTGGTTATTGTTGTTGTGGTATTTGGGGTAGTTGTTGTTGTCGATGGTGTTTCTCTTATCTTTTAATTTTCATTTATGATCATTGGTTTCTTGCACATAATCGCATTTTATTATCTGATCCATTAACCTCTGGGATATGTTGATGGCTTCCTCCAAAGTTTGAGGTTTTGAGGCAGTAACGTTTCCTTCAATGCTTCGAGGTAGACCTCCGATAAAAGCTTCCAAGAGTTTCTCATTGTTTGGCACCATGTTTGGACACAAGGTGGTTAATTCTTGGAATCTTCTAACATAGGGTTTAAGATCAATTCCATTACACTCAGATTGTAAAGATCCTCTTCCATTTTTCAATCTCAAGTCCGGGGACAAATACTTTTCGTACAGAAGCTTTTTAACTCAGTCCAGGTGGTTCGATTAGCTTGCTCTATTCCCATAGGCTGGGCATATGCATTCCACCAGGATAAGGCATCGTCAGTTAAAGTACCAGTAGCAAATGTTACTTTATTTTCCTCAGCACATCTGCTTCGAGAGAATACTGATTCAGTTCGTTCAAACCAGCGAATAAGGCCTACTGCTCCTTCTGTACCATTAAAGCAGAAAGGCTGACAGCTGATAAACTCTTTGTAGTTTCCCGTTTTCACTGCAGGAGTTCCAGTAAGATTACTAGCACTTGCCATGGCCAGTAGCCTGTGCCTCCAGGGCTGCAGTAAAATCAGCAGTCAGTTGCCGGATGGCATCCAAAGTTATGGCTGGTGTTTCGGATGTTGACGTCCTTTTGGGAGGCATTCTATCAACATAAGAGAACATGTAGTAAGAATCACAAGTTTAGAAAGGTAATACTTTGAAGAAAATGTGATGCTTAAAATGCTTAGAGAAATGCTTATTTTTGGATTTTAAGCACTTAGAAGTTATGGTATGATTCATGAAGACGGAGATAATGATACAAATGATGGAGATGATGATGGAAGAGAGAGATAAGTTGGAAACAATAAGGTATGAAACGGGATTTCCTTTATAAATAACTTGCCTTTTTACTGTACATAGTCAAGATTTGACAAGCATTTTTATTTATACCACACATCCCGTGGCTAGATAAAGTTCTAAAAATATTAAGGGAGTTTGTTGATTCTGAGCCGGTAGATGACATCCTAAAGATCCCCTCCGATCTGTTTGGTGATGAGCTTGGATTTTCTCAATGATTTGTTCAAGATTGGAAATACTATTAGTAAGCAAAGGCAATCTTATCCTTTGCTCTAACTGCTTCTTTAAGTTTGATAATCTGAGTGACGATTTTCTTGAGTCGTTTCTTTAGATCGATTACCATTTATACGTCCTTCTTCCATCCTCTCAATGCGGTAAAGATAAGGATGTTCATGCCTAAAAATTATCAAGATATATTTGACATGTTACTCATGAGCTTCAGATACATCTTATCTGAACATTTTCCTATTTCCAAAACTTTGAGGTGGGATACGAAAGTATAAACATAAGGAAGACGGTGATAACCAAATACAAGTTTGATTCCGAGATGAATTAAATACGCAACTAAGGAAGAAGATGAGGAATAGATTTGCTTATTGGTGTAATAGTTCTTCAGGAATATCGAGATTAAATATAGAATGGTGTGTAATATTGGAGATAAGAGTCAAAAAATAGCTGGTGAAGCAATAGAAATCTTGGTGATAAAATAGGTAAATTACCATACATAAAATGCTTGTACGTCCTTCAAACAAGGGTATTGTAGAAAGTGAGAATACTGGTGGATCATAATATCATGTAATTTTCCAAAGAGTTAAAAGATACATCTTCCTGATGAAGCTGGGAAAAATCTGATGAGACCTAAGTATAGTTAAGAATATTTATATAGAAAAAAAGCATCCCAATAATCGGAAGTAGAGCGTTTGGGAGAAGACACATTCCAGTTTAACAACCCTCGTAAATACATAAGTAATCTATGAATAGTATAATAGATATGTAAATTTACATACTGTTCCGGATGTAGTGGCACGGAGAGAATTTGATGCTGAAAAAGAAATGATGGTTATGTTAAGGTTTTTGACCTTGATTCTCTTAAACCATGGCGCTGATACCAATCATGTAACATCCCCACATTTTTACAATATAGCATGCGGAAGCAAATCATGGGAGAATTACTTCATGGAAACCAACAATCAATAATCATAGAATATGACCCTAAAGAGACATTTATTTCAAAAGATACGTTATCATTCCATTCAAATTAAGTTTTTACAAAAGGCATGTCCCAAAATCTAAACATAATGTTTGATATACAGTCAAATCCACTTCTAGCCCATGCCACACCGTGCTGCAACATGCTCAATTACCCGAGATAAACCAGCTAAAAAGTCAACACAATGTTTGAGTGAAATTCATAGGATTTGATAAAAGGTTTGAACACAGTCATATGTATAATAATTGTACAAACACAATTATTATGAAAAGGTATGATATGTTCTTGGGTCATGTTATTATATACCCGAATCATAGTTACAATGTATTATCCCGTGGTTGCCTTGTTTGGTCTGTTTGGTCTTGTCTGGTATCAACACATTATTATCCAAAGTCAATTTAACGACTCGAAGAGCTCATATATCAACATATTAACCTCCAAAGTCAATTTAACGACTCGAAGTCAAATTTAACGACTTGAAGGATTTATTAATATCCAAAGTCAATTTAACGACTCGAAGTCAAATTTAATGACTTGTAGGATCTATGATACTAACAGATTAATATCCATAGTCAATTTAATGACTTGAAGTCAAATTTAACGACTTGTAGGATTTATAACTTAGACATTGATTGTAATGATACATCAGATTAACATATAGCTGGTTATAAACACATGTACCGTTACTTTATAGGCATGTATCCTCCTCACGTTTTATGGAAATAATTAAAGCGAATTAAAAATGAGGCTATGAAACTCCAAGTCAATGAAAAGGTAAAATACATTGTTATAAGAAAAAAGAGTATGTAAAAGAGTTTGTAACGAGCATGTATCCCCCTCGCGGGTTTATAAAACATGTAAAATAAGTAAAGGCGAGGTTATGAATCTCACCTGATAGGTAGATGTAGTAATTATTCTGAAATGAAAGCTGACGACTTTATCACAATCTTAACAGGGAAGGTTTGAAAAGAAAAATGATAAAAGACAGTCCACTTCACACTACTGAGTAGAATAAGTCAATCTTAGGAAGATTGTACTTTAGAACTTTGGTTTTAAGAGTTTATGATTTTGATTGAAGAATTTGGATTATTTTTATCAACCGTTCGGCCATCATAATTCAGAAGTCATTCAGTAAACGTTTGAGGAGCTAGGGCACTTTAAATCGTAAACCCAACAACTCATTCAGAACGTAATACCACGGATGAACACTCCTTACATAAGCTCCCAAGTATTTGTGAATTATGATAGGTAATCGTTTTAAGCGTTTAATTAATATCTGGAATAGTTAACACGAGAAAGCGTGATTAAAGTTATGTCTGTAAGTTTAAACATGATTGTTATACTTTTTCATAAATTGTACATTTTAGAACCCTAGGTTTGGAAAATTGCACAGTAGACCCCTAGGGTATGCATTTTACGACTTTGGTCCTTCAACTTTGAAAGATATACCAAGTAAACCTTGGACTTTGAAAAGTGACATAATAGATCCCTGGAGTTATAACTTTGATAAAATGACACTTTTAGTCCTTTTAGTTATAAGTTTCCAAAAGTTACGATATATACCCCTTGCATGGATTATAATTACAAAACATGTCCAAATTGCCATGCAAGCTTAGTTTAACATTTTAATAGACATTTATAAGTTATAATAAACTAAAATATGAAGTTTTAACACAACACAAGTTTAAAATAACGATTCATTAAGTTAGGAAGCAAAACAGGTTAAATTAGGGTTTCAAAATATAAACGCGCGGGTTTTAAGTTCAAATTCTTTCATTAATCAATAAAGTGGTTATTTTAACATTAGTTAAGCATTATAGAATAGATTATAACAATATTTAACCATTATAACATTTAGTTTTAAGAAAAACGCGAAATTAGGGTTTCGGGTGTACGGTTTTGGATCAAAATGGAAAATGAGCATGAATTGGGTTATGAAAATTTAACAAGAGTATATTTGGGATCATATGAACATTATAAGGGTGTAGTAGTAGAAGTAGAACATTCAAAACCTGGTTTTGACCTTCAATGATCAAAAATGGAGGAAACGGGTCGTTTTGGGTAATATTTCCACTCGTACGCCTTGTATCTTTACTACGGGGCTTCAATTCTTTAGGGATTCACTTCTTGAACTTCTTTAATGATCCTAGGATCATAAGGGAGCAAAGGATTCCTGCCTATAAGGGTTATAGAGGAGGAAGTGGGGGATGAAGAAAAGTGAAGCATGTATGGTCCTATTTATACTAGTTTGAGATCAAGGAGGTTAAGGAAGCCTTAGGATCTGATATGGGACATGTTTACAAGCTAGGTAGAGATGTGGAGAAGCTAGTGTATGAGTTGTAGAAGCTAGGAAGTAGCTTTGTGGTGTTGGATGGTCCTTGTGATGCCGCGACTTAATAAAGAAGAAAAGAGGTGATGTGGCTCATTTTTATACCAAGAAATGGATTAGATATTTAGGGGAGGTGCTTGTAAGCTGCTTAGGGATGAAGTAGCATGGTCATCAAGGTGCTTGTTTGCAATATAGAACTTTAGAATGGGTTAAAATGAAAGAAACTTGGTTTCGGGTTCATTAGGGCTTAATTAGGGTTTTCAAGCTTGGATTTCGTATACATTTGATTAGGAATGATAGGTTACTGATCCTAAGACATATATTAAGGTTTATAATTAAAATTTGATAGGTGGTTTGGGTTAAAACGGGTAGAAAATGAGTAAACGGGTCAAAATCACAATTAGGGCACAATTAGGGTTTTCTGGATTCGTTTCTTGTATAATTGAAGTAGAATGATGAAATGATAATGGATTATGATTGAGAATGTTGTAATTTATGTTATTATAACTTATTTAAGTATTGGTTTAGGTTTACAATGGATAAAAATGAAGAAACGAGTCATGGTTTAGAAACTAGCTCGGTTTTAGGGTTTAGGGTTTTGAATTAGGGTTTTAAGAGTAAAAATGTGTATGAAAGTTTATGAATAGAATAATTAGGGTTTACACATTGTATATTGAGTGTAGTAGCTTGTACACAAGTGATGGTGAAGAAATTAGAATGAAAACAGAGGTAAAACGGCTATTTTAGAGATCATGCTTAATGACTTGTACTTTGACTTGGAGAGATTTTATTTTCAAATGAGATATTATATTGCTTGTACATATGCTTTAGTAGTTTGTGCATTCATTTTAGATGTTAACCCTTCATGAAATTAGGGTTTAAAGGCATACGATAACTGTTTAAAGCCCGTTTTGATATAACGTTATGAATGGTACATTATAGGAATAATGTACTTTGTAATAAGGATATTATGATATTGACTTAACATATTATGATGATTGCTTGACATATATGAAGATAGGATTGTCATAGATAGGTTGCGTGAGCTTGTCTACTTTAGTTATGTAAGTTACATGACATACTGCGATATTGACAATGCAAGTAATGTAATAAAGCGAAAAATTTCCCCGTATAATTGTGATAATAGTAAAATAGGTGTTGCATTTGATGAAAATTCTTGGGTTGTTATATGAGATCAAAGATTGATTGGAGAATAAGAATACTTACGAAGATAAGTATTAGTTATTTGTAAAGAAGATATGTATAACTTATTTGTTTAGGAGATTACTTTTGTTTATATAAAAGATCCTGATAAGTTAGGAAAGTATTGTAAGCCTTGTAGGACTCTTTAGTGTATAAAAGGAGATCCTAGGGAATAATTTTAGGAATACATCTTTGATATTTGAAAGCTTCATGGTTATTTTGTAACCCTATCACTATTCAGAGTGATCGTTTCATATTGAGGCTGAAAGTTTAGTAAAAGTTTGTTTACTGTTTTATTGTTCTTCTTAGAATTGCAAACTAGTTTCCGCATAGTTTGTGATATTCTCAATCTTAGTTTCTACTATAGTTGTTTTGGATCTATCCAACACAACTAAGCTTTAACAAGCTAAGTAAGATCGGTTCAAAAGGGATCAACAAGTGTTATCAGAGCTGGTTGAGAAACTTTGAATAAGAAGAACACTATATCTACATAAGATCTATTAGTCAAAGAAAAGATGGAGTCACAATCAGAAACTACCCAAACAGTGTCTGCACTAAAACTTCCAGTACTCAAAACAGGAGACTATGATCTCTGAAGCATGAGAATGGAGCAATATCTTACTCACACTGATTTTGCTCTTTGGGAGGTTATTGTGAATAGTGATGCACCTACTATTGCATCAGCTAGTGCTGGTACTGAAGGTCCCATTCCTCCTAAAACTATTGAACAAAAGCTAGCAAGAAAGAATGAATTGAAAGAAAAAAGCACTCTGTTGTTGGCCATTCCTGATGAGCACCTATTGAAGTTTCATGGAATCAAGGATGCAAAGACCTTATGGGAAGAAATCAAGGCCAGGTTTGGAGGCAATAAAGAATCAAAGAAAATGTAGAAAACCATACTAAAGCAGCAATATGAGAATTTTGCTGCATCAAGATTTGAAGGACTAGATAAAACCTATGATAGGTTTCAGAAACTCATCAGCCAATTGGAAATTCATGGTGAAGTTATCTCTCAAGAAGATGCAAATTTGAAGTTTCTGAGAAGTCTACCATCAGCTTGGAACAATATTGCCTTAATCATGAGAAAAAAATATAATCTAGACACATTGAGCATGGATGATTTGTATAATAATTTGAAGGTGTATGAATCTGAGATTAAAGGCCAATCAAGCTCAAACTCTTAAAATGTGGCTTTTGTATCTTCAGAAAACACTAGCAATACTAATGAAGCAGTTAATACTGCTCATGAAGTTTCTACTGCTAGTTCACAGGGACAAGCTTCTTCCTCAACTTATGCTGATGATGTCATGTTTTCCTTCTTTGCTAATCAATCTAATAGTCTACAATTGGACAATGAAGATCTGGAGCAGATTGATACTGATGATCTTGAAGAGATGGATCTCAAATGGCAGGTGGCCATGCTTACCATGAGGGTGAAAAGATTCTTAAAGAAGACAGGAAGGAATCTGAATTTCAATGGCAAAGAAACTGTTGGCTTTGATAAGACAAAGGTTGAATGTTACAACTGCCACAGGAGAGGTCACTTTGCTAGAGAATGCAGGGCACCAAGGAATCAGGGGAATAGAAATGGAGATGCTCCAAGAAGGGTTGTACCAGTGGAAGCACCTATAAATTCCTTGGTTGTTCAAGATGGGATAGGTGGTTATGATTGGAGCTTTCAGGCTGAAGAAGGCATCACAAACGTTGCTCTAATGACCTATACATCCCAAGGCTCATCAAGTTCATCAAGTTCAAACTCTGAGGTACATACTTGCTCTAAACATTGCTTAAAATCATATGAAAATCTTCAAGAACAGTATGATCAACAGCGTAAAGCTCTTAATAAATCTAATCTACAAATTATAGGTTATCAAATAGAATTAGAATCATTAGATGATAGGATAGTTATTCATGAAAATAATGAAGCTGTTTATGAAGAAGATATTGCATTTTTAAAGTATGATGTCCAAGTGAAAGATATCTCTATCAAAGACATTAAAAATCAGTTAGAAGAAGCTTTAAAAGAGAAAGATGATTTGAAACTTAAACTAGAAAAATTTGAAGAATTATCAAAGAATCTAACTAAACAGATAAATAGTCAAATAAGTGCTAAAGACAAAGCCGGTCTTGGTTATGATAGTCAAATGAATAAGAGTGAAGTGGTTCATAGTGTGTTTAACAGTAGATAAAGTGATGTAGATAATAGTCTAGTAAATGATAGATTCAAAACAGGTGAAGGGTTTCATGTATGTTGGGAATTATACATTCCTAACTTAGTACCGTTAGTTATATACTTAGTACCGCTATTAATTGTTAGTACTGACAGTATAAAATGTTAAGTACTGCTCAGATAGTTAGTACCGTTAGTATAAAATAGTCAGTACCGTTTAAGAGATATGCATGAGATATTATAGGAAAAGATATGCATTATCTTTTATGCATTTTGTAAGCTAGGATTAGGGTTTTCCTTGGTGTATAAAAGGAACCCTTATGGTATAGTTAGAGATATCAGTTTATTGTCAATCTTATAGTTAGCAATTAATACAAAAACTTAGTTATCAATAGTCACTGTTCTTCTTTGCATTATAAGTTAGATTCTGCATAACTTATAGTGTTCTTAATCATTGTTTCTCCTATAGTTTGTGTGAATCTATTTATATTAGCTACAACCCTTAACAAGGTAATAAGATTTATATTCAAAGGGATCCACAAGTGGCATCAGAGCCTGTAGAAAAACTCTGGGTAAGAAGAACAAAAACCAGTTATAAACCTCTATCTTACAAAAATATTCAATGGCTGGATCAAAGGATGAAATTCCACCACCACCACCACCATCACAAACACCAACACAACAAACCCCTCACACTGTTTTAACCATCAAACTTCCTATTTTTAAGAAGGAAGAATATGACATATGGGCCATGAAAATGGAACATTATTTGGCTCATACAGACTATCCTATCTGGGAAGTTATTCAAAGAGGAAATGGTCCTGTGAGTGTCTCAACTGATACAAATGGTTTAATAAAGGTTCTGCCTTCCAAGACTGCAGAAGAAACTTTAGCCAAAGAAAGAGAAAGAAAAGCAAGGACTACCTTGCTTATGGCTTTACCAGAAGATCATCTTGCTAAATTTCATAAAATGACTGATGCTAAAGAGATGTGGGAAGCTATCAAGTCTAGATTTGGTGGAAATGATGAATCAAAGAAGATGCAGAAGTATATTCTAAAGCAACAGTTTGAAGGCTTCTTTGTATCAAACTCAGAAGGGCTACATAGAGGCTATGACAGGTTTCAGAGTCTTCTGAGTCAACTAGAGATTCATGGTGCGGGCGTTTCCACTGAAGATGCAAATTAGAAGTTCCGTAGGTCTCTACCTTCTGCCTGGTCTCGGGTTTCTTTAATCATGAGGACTAAGCCAGGAGTGGACAATCTCAGTTTTGATGATCTGTATAATAATCTTAGAGTCTTTGAGTCTGATGTTAAAGGCTCTACTGCATCATCCTCTAGCACATAAAATGTGGCATTCGTTTCAGAGAACACTAGCAGTACTAATGATGTTAGTACCGCTTATGGTGTTTCTAACTTTTCTAGTCATAACTCACAATATGAACATACTTCATCATAATCCTTACTTGCAAATCAATCTAGTTGTCCACAATTGGATCATGAGGATTTGGAACAGCTTGATGAGTTTGATTTAGAAGAAATGGACTTGAAATGGCAGGTGGCCATGATCTCCATAGGAATGAAAAAGTTCTACAAAAAGACAGGTAGAAAGCTATAATTTGATGCCAAGGAACCGGTTGGTTTTGACAAAACCAAAGTCGAGTGCTATAGTTGTCACAAGACAGGGCATTTTGCTAGAGAGTGCAGATCCAAGGGGAATCAAGATAGTAGGAGGAGAGATAATTAGAACAATAGGAATAAGGAAAAAGAAAATGGGAGAAGATCTGGTAAACAGGAGGATTCTAAAGCTTTGGTGACTCTAGATGGAGAAGGTATTGATTGGACCAGTCACTCAGAAGATGAACAGGAGAACTATGCTTTCATGGCTTGCAACAGTTCAGGTTCAGACACAGAGGTAACTTCTTGTTCCAAAGAATGTGAAGAGTCTTATGTTAAACTTAAAAAATTGTATGATGATCAGAGGGAACAACTTGGAGATGCCAGTATAGAAATACAGGCATATACTCAAGCTTTAAAGAAAGTTGAAGCACAATTAGTTGCTCATCAACAAAGTCAACTTTGGTATGAGGAAAAGATAAGGTTTATGAAGATTGACTTAGATGATAAAATTGATGTCCTTACATACCATAAGAAACTATTGGCATAAGCTGAAAAATAAAAAGAAGATTTAAAAGCTAAAGTAGAAAAATGGCACAACTCTTCTAAAAATCTTAATATTTTGCTAAATAGTCAGATGAGTGCTAAGGATAAGGCTGGGCTTGGGTATGGTAATCAAATGAATAAAAGTGTTTTAAGTTATGAAAATGAAGTTTTCCAAAGTGTGTTTGTCAGTAGGACAAGTGATATAGAAGATAGTCCTGTGAATGATAGATATAACAGCGGGGGATCATTGCCAGTGCCCCCTCCAATGATAGGGATCTACATCCCTTCTGGACCTGATAAAGAGATATATGACTCACAATTTACATATGGTCCAAAGAAATCTAAACCTAGTGAATTTGATGCTAGAAGCAGTGACTCTAATTCTTGTAAATCTAATTGTATTAAAGAAACACATAAATCTATGCCTGAACTAGTTGTCAATGAACCCAAAGTAGTAAGTGAACCTAAAGTTTGGTCTGATGCTCCTATCATTGAGGAGTATGAATCAGAAGGATAGTGAAGGATGAACATGTTGTTCATCTACCCACAAAAGAACAGGAAATACCTAGTTTTGATTTTATTAATATTGATAAGCATGTAAAAACTCCTAGGCAAACTGTTATAGAACAAAACACATATAGTCAGAGTCCTAAACCTGATAAAAAGGATTGTAGTGGTTTAATGTCTAAAAAAATAGGTTTGGGATTTGGGTATACCAAAAAGGCATGTTTTGTATGTGGAAGTTTTAGCCATCTTAATAGAGATTATGATTTTCATGAGAAAAGGATGGCTAAACAAGCTTAATTAAACAATAGGATGAGTAAGGGGTCTAGTCAAAGGGAGATTAGACCAATATGGAACAATGTGCAAAGAATGAATCATCAAAACCAATTTGTTCCAAAAGCAGTACTAATTAGAACTGGAAAGATTCCAGTTAATACTGCTAGAACTAGCGGTACTAATACAGTTAATACTACTAGGCATAATTTTAACAGTTAGGCAGTACCAATTAATGCTGCTAGGAAAGTTAATACTGTTAAGCCTATTATGAATAATGCTAGACCAAAAGCTGTCTTTCATAAATCTATTTCACCTTTTAGAAGTTATTTATTAGTAACAACAAGCACTTAGACTATTTTTTCAAAAAAAAGGTTATATGTTGAGGTTAAATGCCGTGTTAGTGCTTGTTTTAAGGAAAAAGGAAACTGCTGTTAAGTCCTCAGCAGGTTGTAATTGGAGACCCAAAAGACATTACTAGAACCAAGTCTCCAAATACAATGGTGGATCAAGTCTTAGAAATTGTTTCACTTTCAAATATCTACTTGGCAGATCAAGACAAAATGGCTCTTGGGTCCCTATGTAGAATCTAATCTCTGATTATTTATGTGCGAGATTATCACATAGGCTTTACAGAACAAAGGGATTGTTGATAGTAGATGTTCCAGGCACATGACTAGAAACAAGGCCTACCTTGCTGAATATCAAGACTTTAATGGTGGCCCTGTTACTTTTGGAGGAAGTAAAGGTTACATAACTGGTAAAGGTAAAATAAAAACAAGAAAGTTAAATTTTGAGGATGTGTGCTTTGTGAAAGAACTACAACTTTCAATCTTCATTTTCTGTGTCACAGGTATGTGTGACAAGAAGATACAGGTTTCTTTTTCACTGACTCATGAATGTCTTGTTTTGTCATTCCTGATTTTAAGTTACATGATGAAAATCAGTTTGTTAGATCCCCGACTAAAACATTATGTAATAGTTTCAATCTAGAGAACATTATTCCTTCTGGAGGTTTAGCCTGTTTAATTGCAAAGGCCACAATTGATAAATCTAACAAATGGCCATAGGCAGGTTTGGTATGTTACTTAAAAACTTATAATAAACTTGTAATAAAGGGAATACCTTGTAAGAGGGTTTACCTTCAAAGATTTTTCACAATGACCATACTTCTCTGGTGTTGCAATCAGAAAGGAAAGCAACACAAGGCCTCCTGTAAGGCCAAATCAGTGAGCTCTATTAGTCAGCCCTTACAGCTTCTGCATATGGATTTATTTGGACCTACATCAGTAAGGAGCTTAAACCATAAGACTTATTGCCTGGTTATCACTGATGATTTCAGCAAGTTTAGTTGGGGTGTCTTCTTAAGAACCAAGGTTTGAAAACTAGTGGAAATCCTTAAGACTTTATAAGTCAAATGAGCATGAATTTAAATCAAAAAGTTAAATCTATTAGATGTGTTAATGTGGTACAGAATTGAAGAACAGAGATTTTATTAAATTATGTGGGTCAAAAGGGATCAAGAGGGAATACAGTAATGCCAGAACTCCACAACAAAATGGAGTTGCTGAAATAAAGAACATGACCCTTATTGAGGCTACTAGAACTATGCTAGCAGATTCATTTTTACAAAAACTTTTTGGGCTAAAGCAGTTAGCAATGACTTGTTATGTCCTTAATAGGGTATTAGTGACCGAAGCTCAAAAATAAGACACCTTATGAATTATAATATGGTAAAATACCAATCATAAGCTATATAAGACCTTTTGGGTGCCATGTGACCATCTTGAATACCATTGACCACCTGGGCAAGTTTGATGGGAAATCAGATGAAGGGTTTTTAGTAGGGTATTCTCTACAAAGCAAGGCTTTTAGGGTATACAATTTAGAAACCAAGAGAGTTGAAGAAAACCTACACATAACCTTTTTAGAAAATAAACCAAATGTTGCAGGGAAAGGACCAACTTGGCTGTTTGATCTTGATTATTTAACTGATTCAATGAATTATCAACCTGTGAGATTAGAGAATCAAGCTAACAAACATGCAGGTCCAAAAGAAGCTAATCATAATGTAGGTACAAAAGATAATATTGATGCAGGTGATTCTGAAATAGAAGCTGAATCTGCTCAGGACTACTTTGTACTGCCAATATGGTCTTCTTATACTTCAACAGTCAAAAGCTCAAAAGCAAAGAATGCAGGTGTGTGTGTGATCCTAACAATCATCTTGATTTTAAAGAGCAGTAGATAGGGTAGGATCTAGTCTTTTGGTATGAGCTTGAAAGACTTAAAGACAAGGAAAAGGATGATATTGATTGCAAACTGAAATAGCTCTTAGGAAAAGGAGTTTGTTGCCCAAGAAACTAAGGATTTGCTTCTTCAAGCAGGAGCTGCTAAAGCTAGCAGTACTAACATAGTTAATACTGCTAGCACACCAGTTTGTACTGCCAGTCCTTATGGTGGACTATCCTTCACTGATCTAACCAATACTGACCAAGATGATTCAGAAATACCTGCTCTTGAGGAAATTTATAATAATCCTACTGATGGTATTTTTACCAATGCATCTTATGATGATGAGGGTGCAGTGGCTGACTTCACAAATTTAGAAACTATTGTGAATGTCAGTCCTATTCCTACATCAAGGATTAACTCTATTCATCCTTCGACTCTAATTCTTGGAGATCCAAAATCAGCAGTTCAAACAAGGAGCAAAGTGACCAAAAGTTCTAGAGCCCATGCTTTTGTAAGTTATATTCAAAAGCAAAGGAGAAATAATCATAAGGACTTCCAGCATTGTTTATTTGCTTGTTTCTTGTCTCAAAATGAACCCAAGAAGATATCTGAAGCACTTGAAGATGAAAGTTGGGTTGATGCTATGCAGGAAGAACTGCTGCAATTCAAGATTCAAAAAGTTTGGATTCTTGTAGATTTACCTTATGGGAAGAAAGCAATTGGAACAAAATAGGTTTACAGAAATAAGAAGGATGAGAGAGGTGTTGTGGTTAGAAATAAGGAAAGGTTAGTTGCTCAGGGACATAGGCAAGAGGAAGGGATAGAATATGATGAGGTTTTTGCTCCTGTAGCCAGGATTGAAGCCATTAGGATCTTTTTAGCCTTTGCCTCTGACATAGGATTCATAGTCTATCAGATGGATGTGAAAAGTGCCTTTCTGTATGGCAAAATTGATGAGGAGGTCTATGTGTCTCAACCTCCAGGTTTTATAGATCCTAAGTATCCTAAAAAGGTCTACAAAGTAGTGAAAGCTCTCTATGGTTTACTCTAAGATCCCAAAGCCTAGTATGCTACTTTATCTACTTTCTTGTTGAAGAATGGATACAGAAGAGGAACTATTGACAAGACTCTTTTCATTAAGAAGGACAAACATGATATCATATTAGTACAAGTTTATGTGGATGATATTATTTTTGGTTCTATAAAGAGATCTTGGTGTGTTGAATTTGAGGCATTAATGAAGAGTAGATTTTAGATGAGTTCTATGGGAGAGCTCACCTTCTTTCTTGGATTACAAGTCAAACAAAAAGAAGATGGTATCTTTATAAGTCAGGATAAGTATGTTGCAGAAATCCTGAAGAAGTTTAATTTTGTCAATGTTAAGACTACTAGTACATCAATTGAGACCCAGAAGCCTTTAGTCAAGGATGAGGAAGCTAGTGATGTGGATGTACATCTTTATAGATCCATGATTGGTTCTTTAATGTACTTGACTGCTTTTAGGCCTGATATTATGTTTGCAGTCTGTGCTTGTTTTAGGTTTCAGGTCACTCCAAAGACCTCCCATCTAAGTGATGTTAAGAGAATCTTTAGGTATCTAAAGGGCAAACCCAAACTGGGCCTTTGGTATCCTAGAGTGTCCTTATTTGACCTGGAAGCCTACTAAGATAGTGACTATACTGGAGCAAATCTTGACAGGAAATCCATAACATGAGGTTGTCAATTTCTTGGCAGGAGACTTATTTCTTGGCAATGCAAAAAGTAGACAATTATGGCTACTTCTACTACAGAGGCAGAATATGTTGCTGTTGCAAATTGCTGTGGGCAAGTTCTATGGATTCAAAATCAAATGTTTGACTATGGGTTCAATTTCATGAATACAAAGATCTACATTGATAATGAAAGTACTATATGCATTGTAAAGAATCTAGTATTTCACTCCAAAACAAAGCATATTGCAATTAGGCACCACTTCATAAGGGATGCATATGAGAAGAAACTTATCCAGGTGCTGAAAATACATACTGATGACAATGTAGCTGATCTTCTAACCAGGGCATTTGATGTTAGCAGGTTTCAGTTCTTGGTTGTTACTATTGGGATGATCAATCCATAAGCTGCATTAGCTAAGGGGAGGCAATGTGATTTGTTGTATAGTTTGTATGAAGTGTTCAGTGTACAGAAGAATCTTAACCATAGTGATGATTTTCATGGAGTTATTTGGGTTTTAGAGAGTCATTGGAAAGAGATATAAATGGTACTGAAGAACTGTTGTTGCCAAACTTGTTCATTTTTTGTTCACAAAAGTTAGTACCGACAGTGCAAAGTTAATACCGTTGGGCAAAGATAGTACCGCTATAAAGACGTTGGAGAAAATACCGCCAAGGGTCTAAAGTGTAAATTGAAACGGTTTCTTTAATTTTAGGTTTGTTCAACCTATATAAACCTATCTCGATTGCACAGTTTACTCACGTAAACTCTCTTAATCACTTTCTTCTATCAAACCCTAATCTTTTACTCATCATCGCTTATCAATTCATCAAGTATGTCTGTTCTTGAATCGTGCCCTAAACACAACATGGTCGCTTATTTGGAAAAGACTGATGGGAATACAAAATTTCATGAGATTATCAACTTTCTTACGCGAATCTCCATTCACTATGCTCTCACTGTAAGTCCTATAGTCTCTACTACATTTGTTGAACAGTTTTGGTTGTCTGCTAAATCCAAACTAATCAACAATGTTAGGTATATTACTGCCAAAGCAGCTGGCAAGCCTGTGTCTATTTCTGAGGCATCAATAAGAAGTGATCTTCTTTTTAATGATGCTGATGGGATAGATTCTTTGCTAAATCAGGCTATATTTGATGCTATACAACTAATGGGGTATGAGGGGGACCTAACTGTCTTAACATTTAACAAAGCCATGTTTTCACCCCAATGAAGATTTCTTTTTCATACCATGGATCACTGTATAAGTTCTAAAAGCACTTCTTGGGATCAAATTCCCACTAATATTGCCACCGCAGTAATTTGCTTAACCACTAATCAGAAATATAATTTTTCTAAATTAATTTTTGATGATATGATGAGACACTTGGATGCAAAGAAAAAGTTTGTTATGTATCCAAGATTTATTTCAGTCTTTTTGGATACATAGCTAAAGAATGTGCCTGTGCCCTTAGACCATTTTCCTATTAATGCTTTAACTAGTAAAGTTTTCTCTTTTATGGTCAAAAAGGGAAAACATTTTTCAGGGAAAGTCACACCTCTGTTTCCTGACATGTTGGTTCAACCAACAGAGGATGAGGGTGAAGGGTCACAAAGACCATCTGAACCTCAACCCATACCCTCTCCTCCTCACCTAAGTGCAGACCAACATGAGACCCAGACTGACCCTTCTCTCAGACCTTCACCTACTACTCATATTCCTGATTCAATTCCAGGGGATTCTGGTGGGAATCATGGAGGTCAGTCATCCAGTGATAGATCCCTTTCAGGGAATGAGGGTGGCATGACACTCCAAAGTGTGTATGATCTTTGTATCTCCTTGTGTACACAGGTTACAGATCAAGCCAAAGAAATTAAACACTTGAAGGCACAGATCAAGAAGCTTAAGAAGAAAGCCAAACCTGTTATCACACATCACAGAGCTTGGATGAAGAGTGTATCTATGAAGCAAAGACTGGCAGGAAAGAAATCCTTGAAGAAATAGTAGATGCAAATGGAGTCTGTATCCAAACAGGGGAGGAAATCTGCCAAAGCTGAACCTAGAGTCCATAAAGATCCAGCTTTTGATGAGCTTGATGATGATGCAATTGACTATATAGAGACTGAGTATGCTCAAGATATGGGGAGGACAAGATATGTAGTGCATAAATAGAAGGAAAGTGCAGAAAAGGAAGTTAGTACTGAAGATGCACTTAATATTGCTCAACCAAAAGTTAGTACTGACAAGGAAGAAGTTAGTACCGACAGACCAGATAAAGGTACTGACAAGCAAAAAGTTAGTACTAACAAGGAAGAAGTTAGTACCGACAGACCAGATGAAGGTACTGTTGATCAAAATGAAGGAAGAAGTGCTACTCAGACAGCTCCAACAATAACTCCAACAATATTTGGAGATGATGAAACTATTGCTCAATTTCTTCTCAACATGAGCCAAGCCAAAGTAGTTTCAAGAGAAAAGGAGACAGGAGTTGAACTGAAGGATGTAGAAAATATTAAAAGACCAAGGCCTACTTCAACAAGATCTCTCTTAACTTTAAAGCCTCTTCTAAAGATTGATCCCAAAGACAAGGGCAAGAAAAAGATTAAAGAAGTAGAATCTGACACTGAATCAGAAGATATCAATGAAACTGAAAAGAAGTTTAAGATGATTTCTCATGATGAGGAGATTGAAAGAAAGATGCAAGAGTATTGGGAAGCAGAAGCAGAAAGGAAAAGATTAGCTGGAGAAAAAGCTACAAATGCTGCTCTTATACAAGATTTTGATGACATCAAAGCAAGAATTGAAGCTGATAGACTTCTAGCATTAAGGCTTCAAGAAGAAGAGAGAGAGAGCAGTTCACTATGGAAGAAAAAGCAAAATTCCTTCATGATACAATTGCAGCTCAAAGAAAGTTTCTTGCAGAACAAAGAGTTGCTGCCATCAGAAATAGACCTTCTACAAGAACTCAGCTCAGGAGTCAGATGATGACTTACTTGAAACATGTTGGAAACAAGAAACACTCAGATCTAAAGAATAAAACTTTTGAAGAAATACAAGCTTTATATGAGAAAGTGAAAAGGTTTGATGAAAGTTTTACTGTTATTGGTTCTACTGAAGATGAAAGAAAGATTAATGAAATGAATGAAGGAGCTAGTTATCCTGACAAGAAAAAGAAGTTTGTCAAGGAAGATATCTCAGCTAAGATACCTGCAAAGCAAGATGTAGCAGAGCAGAGTACAAAGAAGAGAAAAGGTGGTCATATGAAGATGATTGCTAGGAAAAGGAAAAGATCACAACCAGATGTTGATAGTGATGATGAACACAGAAAGTGTCTAAAGATTGTTACATTTGAAGGTACCATAGATAGTGAAATAATGGAGAGAGAAATCTATCATTGTTAGGTTGAACAAGGTATCATCACCAGATAGAGACTATCTTGTTATCTACAAAGCCAATGGGAACTTCAGGGCATTCAACTATCTAATAGAGGTACTACATATCTTTGACAGGCAAGATTTATTTCACTTGTATGACTTTGTGATGAAGCAGTACTCAGAAGTCACACTGGAAGGAATTGAGTTGATTCTTTAGGGAGATTTGAAGATAATGATGGAATCCTCAACAGAAGAAAATGATCAAAGTGACTTCTAGAACAATCAACAAAATTAGAATCCTCAACAGAAGAAGATGGAGATTATATGAAGCTTGTGGAGTTTACATATTAGAGCTTGAAGATGGGACAGTCATCCATATGTTGGTTGAAAGAAGGTATCCTCTCTCCAAGGATTTGCTGCAAAGGATGCTTGATTTTGGATTAGAAGTTGAGGTAGAAAGTACTGCTGCATTAGATTTGATAAGGTTCATTAAACAACAGCTGAATGAAGAGTAAAAATGAAATAGAGTTGAGAAGGGTTTGAGTGTTGGCTAACCACCACACAACAAATGGTCATCAGTTCACCATGCTTAACAGGCATAAGAACTGGCTAGTCCATAAGCAAACGGCTTATGGTAAAGACTTCTCAAATCCGTTTATGGTTGACAATTTACCAAAAATTATAGGGTTCTCAACTCATCTTGCTTCATGGTTAAGAGTTGGCTAGTCCAGGATCAAACAGTTCTTGGTAAAGAATACTCAAATCTGTTGATAGCTGATAGTTTGCTAAAAACTATATGGTTTATCAATGCACCATGTTATGGCAATAAAGCATTGGCTAGTCCAAAATCAAACGGTATTTGGTAAAGACAAATCAATTCTGTTAATGGTTGATAGTTTACCAAAAACTGTATGGTAATTAACTCACCATATTTTGAAATAAAGAGTTGACTATCCCAGAGAAAACGACTACTGGTAAAGGAATATCAAATCCATTTATGGCTGGTAGTTTGCCAAAAACTACAAAGCCAACTTAGTTGGATTGTTGCTGAAAAGATGTTGTTATGTTGCTGAAATGTGTTTGGATACATGGATAGCTGAAGATGTCAAGAATATTAAAAATCAAGATCAAGATTTGACAAAGTGTTTGGATACATCCTCCAAGAACTTAAGAAGAACAATCTGTAGAAACATGAAGTTAAACAAGTTTAACAATCATGTTTAGGGGAGGATTGTTGGGAATTATACATTCCTGACTTAGTACAGTTAGTTATATACTTAGTACCGCTAGTAATAGTTAGTACTGACAGTACAAAATGTTAAGTACTGCTTAGATAGTTAGTACCGTTAGTATAAAATAGTTAGTACCGTTTAAGAGATATGTATGAGATATTATAAGAAAAGGTATGCATTATCTTTTACGCGTTTTGTAAGCCAAGGTTAGGGTTTTCCTTGGTGTATAAAAGGAACCCTCACGGCATAGTTTGACATATCAGTTCATTGTTAATCTTATAGTTAGCAATCAATATAAAAGCTTAGTTATCAATATTCATTGTTCATCTTTGCATTATAAGTTAGATTCCGCATAACTTATAGTGTTCTTAATCATTGTTTCTCCTGTAGTTTGTGTGAATCTATTCATATTAGCTACACCACTTAACAAGGTAGTATGATCCATATTCAAAGGGTACCACAACATATGTTTTAATACTCAAAACATGCAATCATTTGAAAACCATTAAGCATCACGCTTTAATAAGTATTTAAGAAAACATGTCATTTATACGTATGTTTGTTACAACGGAATTTGACTCATCCAAATTAGTACCATCTCCAAAACATGAGCGCCAGGACAAAAATTGTTGTCATGGTTACACAATTAACCAAATTATCAAGTATAAGTTTCTCATCCTCGTATCAGTCCTTTTATCTCAAAAGGAGGCTTTTAGGCAACGGACATACAACCAAACAATTAGAGTGATAACACTCCTAGGCAAGTTGCTCCTAAGGCGACTAATGATGTAAACCGTCTCATCGAATGTCTTCAAGAATGAAACGTTAAAGTAACAGATTTCCATGGTAAAAACAATGTAAATCCAGATAGTGGATAAGAAGATAGTCACATGTAATACGCAAGGTAGGGCCATATATGCCATTAAATGACATAATTGACGCGAAGGAAAACGAGTTTTGTGTCATATTACGATCAAAATAGAACAGAGGTAAAAGTACGCTTTAAGCTATGAAAGCGAGCTATATGTGCCATAAATGGCCTTCCAACAAGCCGGCTACCAGCTGAAGTTCAATTCCCAGCCAAAAATAAGACAGTTATGTCGTATTAAAATATTTTCCACAATGCTGTTGGGATGAATCAGTCAACCACTGGGTGGTTATCTACTAATCGAGCACTCCTGCTCACATTCGCAGTCGAAACAGTTGGTTTAATAGTACGATAAAATAAGATAGAAACGTGACCGAAATATTGGTCGATGTAGCTTCTAATAACGAAAGAATGATCGTCTCTACATGTCAAGCATACGCAATTCATTTGTTGCTAGCATCGAGCTCTGACTCAGAATCTATTGACATCTGTCTGAAGACCAGAATACTAATATTTTTTGAGGTCTTTATCCGAATCGTATAATATACGGGAAGGTGAGAGATGTGACTTAGCAACCATGTCATGGCGAAAACAAAGACGTACTTAGTCTATCAGGTCATAAAACGACAAAGATAAAGATTACATATAAAATGACATATTGGACTATAAAATAAACATGGATGCATGAAATATGAACGCACATGACCAATGCAACTTTAGGTGACCTTATGCCTATGACTCCACCAAACACGATACTTGGTAACCAGTCCTGACATTCCATGATTCTACAGGAATTAGACAGAGTTGATTAAGTTTCGTCTAATTAAGGTCAAATGATGCAATGCCTAGACTAGTCTACTTCTATCATGTTTGGTGTTTTATTAAAAATGTTTTAGGTTATAGTTGCGGTTTTTAGTTTTTGAAAACCGGCATTCACTATAACCACAAGTCTGATACCAACGCTGTAACACCCCGCTAAAGCGGAAACACGGTGTGTGACAGCTCAAGGCACAAGCATATGGCAATAGTACAACACCATAATTTAATTTGAAAGAAATAGTACAATATTACAATATTTGTCCTAGCCAAACATCGGCTTTAAAACATAAGTTTAAATGTTCACAAAAGCTTCATCTTGATATATCAAAGTTTGAACGAGATGACATGACAAGACTTCATGATGCATATGCCTTCACAAGAAACTTATTGAGGTTCACCTGAAATTGATGAGGTATCATTTTATACACTTTTTCGGGGTCATTTAACCCCCTAAATCGTGCAAATATGCCTAAATTATGTACATAATCGTTCCTTTTTGTGTTTTCAGCACTTGGATGGCTTTTGAAGGAAATACACCTGACTTGGGCTCATTTGGAAAAGAAACGGACAAGACTACGACTCTACACCAAATCTCTTAAAGAATACGCGTACAGTGCGTGAAGACGGCGTCACATTTTATTGTGATGACGTCATGGCTTACAAAGGACGGCGTTAGAATTCTTGTGACAATGTCAGGATCCAACCGACTTAAAGAAGCCCTAGAAGATTCGGCGAGGTAACGGCGTTAGGATTATAACGCGACGTCCTCGCGTCCGTTTTCCTATATATACAAACTTGTTTTTAGGGTTTTAAGTGTGTAACTTTTGGGAACTGAACCCTACCTTTAGAAGAAGATTATAGCTGCTATTTAGGCCGTTTTTAGGGTGTTAAAACCCTCTTGTACCAGCCTTAATTACATGTTTTAAGCAAGTAAGATCTCCTATATTTTATCATTCAATATGTCTATGTGTTGTGTGATTGATTCTTGTTCTTCACTTCCTTTTAACATGCTAGGCTATATCCCTTAGTATTTATTTATGATTGTATGAAACTTAGTTTGTTGATCCTTTTAGTGTTGTTTCTTGTGATGGATGAGCGCGTTAGGCTTTAGAAAACTAGCCATAAGATAATAAATTGGCATAGACGTCTAGGGAAACGCGAGTGCATATAAAGGATACCATCGGTAACAGTCTTCATACTACCTTACCCCTAATATGGTTGATCCCTCTTAAGTGTTTTAATGCATGCAATGTACTCTTAGGGGCCTTGTAATAGTCTTTATACTACCTTACTTGTGTGTTGCCTTAAAGAAATATTACGTAGATGGCGTTTTCATGTAATTCGCTCATGAATAAGGAAATACTTACACAGATCATCACAAGTGTGACAAAGCAACATGATTAGGAAAAGCAAACTAAGTGTAACACCCCCAAATTAGGTCGCAGCGGAATATGGGTTGGGGGTGGTACTTCATAGATCAACAACATAAGATATATATAAGAATGACCATTTAAAAGTCGTTTAAAACTGATACATAGGATTTAACAAATTGTTGTTACATAAGTCTGAAACTTCACTTGTTCATTGTTCAAAATACAAAGATTTTAGTCCATAACAGATGTATTCCCAAAATGTAATGCAACCAAATCTTTTATGCATATGACTTCCAAAATAACGACCACCAATGTATCCCTGCTCTTGCACCTCATTGATCTCCTGAGAAAACATTGCTTAAAACGTCAACAAAAAATGTTGGTGAATTCATAGGTTTGTAAAATGTATAATGTAGGACCACAAGATTTCCCCATGATAATGCAACAGATGCAAACATCATAAAATGTGATTATGTTTCCCTAAGCTCATGACACTGAAGCTCGACATGTATGAATTGCAATATAAATTGCCAATATTGCCCGTGATGATGTTCTAATCCGCATAATCCTATGTCCGACATAGTATACGTTTGTTGTCCGGCAAACCGGCACAGTGAGTATGACTCACCCGAACGGGGATGTCAATCCCAAATAGATCTATTTATAACATTCGCGCTCACAACAGTAATTGACAGTTCATGATAATGGGCTCAGAGGGTTATCGCTACTTAGGCAAACACGTAATCGTAATGTGAAATGCCCACTTGCGTCCAATTATAAAACATGCATATGTTTCTAACCCCAAAACTTGTAAATCCTTATAAATGTAAAACGTGGGGCTATGAACTCACCTCGAGAAAATGAATATCAAGTATATCACAAAAAATGCGTCAGATAAACGCCGAATGCAACCTAATTAATTATAGGCCGTATAAGTACTAAGCACTTTGATTAAATAATACCATATACAATTCTATATAGCTACATCGCCATCTAATCGCATTTGTGAAATCATGTTTATAAAGTTAGAACGTTTATAAATATTTCATTAGTAAAAACGACGTAATTTTCCTGTTTTAAGCCCGTTTGGTATGTTTCTTACGTTCACGCTTTCGTATTAAGACGATGCATCAAAATATTACATTTTCAATATTTGAGTCCTCTGGTGAACAGTGGTTTTTACTGTTCATATACTTTTATAAAATTATTTTTATAAAATTTGCCGTCGTAAACTCGTAAATGTCGTATTTTATTCGTTTTAACTCCGTTTTTAGTGATTCTTTCGAATACGACTATGTAATTATAAGTTATATCAAATTAATGATGTTTTAAAAATATTTATATCTGATGTGAACAGTAACTTTTATAAAATTATTTTTATAAAAGTATTTATTATCGTAAACTTGCGTAATTCATAACTCCTTCGTTATTGATCATAAAATTATGATTCTTATTGTTTGAAATCCTAAAAATATGTATTATCTGAGAAAAATAACCATTTATATATATATCATAAGTGAAGCTTAAAAAGTTTTTATAAAATTTATTTTATAAACGCGTTTATTATCGCGTAACTTGTAAAATACGTATCTCGTTCGTTATAAATCGGTTTTTCAAGTTTCTTACCTTTTTGGAATCTTCATGAGATGTAGTATTTTATAAAAATATAAAATCAATAAGTTAAAATTCGAATTTGATCAGACCCTTTGGGGTTTTTATTAAAAACATGTTTAAACTTGATTTTCTAGGTTTTTAGCTTAGCCACTTTGTTACAAGTCCATTACAACCCTTAATATCACATGTCTTACACACCTAGGGTCCTTAGTCCATGATTAGTCCAAAGATTGTCCAAGAATCACTAGATCCATAAGTTTACATACTCATTTGTTCATGAACTTTAATATATACACTTTTTATGTAACTAGTTTATATAAGCTTTTTATACATAAACCATACTTATATAATGTATATTCTTCTATTATCACATGTTCTTAACAACAATATAGCACATGACAAAGTATATTATACCATGATCATAAGTAAAAATTCCATTTTCATTTAAATAAGTTTCCTAGATGGTGAATAACTATACAAACATTATATATGCATAAAATCATGAATGTAAAGAGATTAAGGTTTTTAGGTAAACTTAATATGATATAGGATGATGAAAAATATGATCTAAACCCTTATTTAGCTAACAAACCCAAGCTTATAACACTTGAAAACCCTAAATCCAAGCAAACCCTAATCTTGAACCTTCTTGCTTATTCACTTGTAAACCCCAAATCAAACCTTCTAAACACCTGTCATCTTAGATAGGATGTAAGAACACATGTAAATGTGGTAAATAAATTTTGTATGGGTGGTTTATGGTGGTGAAGTTGAGCCGTGGGTTTTAGCAAAAGGAAGAGAGAAAAAGTGAAGTTTTTCTTATGTAAAATGAGGATGTGTGTGTTCTTTACTAGTTGCTTGCATTATATAACACCAAGACTACTCAAAGACCATGTGTAGAAGTCTTAAGACATAAGGAGTAAAATGAGGAAGTCTTTGGTTAATCACTATTAGGGCTAGTAAGAAAAACAACTCTGGGTTTCCTAAGAATGAGATCATCCCATGAAAACAAGGAATGTGTTTTGAACTTAGATATTATCTTTGGTTTTCTCATCTTGTATCCGGCCCTATGTTGATATATGTGATGATATTTTGTAAATTTTGAGTATTGGGTACAATTATGGGTATTTGTTGAAGCGTAGAAAAGTTTTGGTGGTTCCGGGAATAACTAAACGTATTTTATCGCGAAACGTAAACACTTTACGTAACCAATAAAAATAAAATGAACAAAGTTAATAATTATCCTCGAAATAATTACTTAACACTTTCTTAATGTAAACATTTAATTGATTGATGCCCGTTTACATTGAACGATAATTTTTAGCTTACGCGATTTAACTTAACAATTTCAATTTAAAAGCAAATGCGTACAATACTAAAAATAAATAGTGAATTTATTAACGATGTACAATGACCCTAAAACACGGGGTGTTATAGTCTTCCCCCGTTAAATGAGCCTTGTTCTCAAGGCTTAAGAAGCGGCACTTGACGATGGTGCGGTCTTTGCGAAGAGGTGCAGATACTTCTTCCGGAAATGATCTTCACGTTCCTATTTAAACTCAGGACATATCCTAGAGTTCCATCGAACCTTGAAAATTGGAATGCGGCTTCACTTCAACCCTTTAACTTCACGATCTATGATTTTGACTGGTTCCTCGACAAAATGAAGCTTGTCATCAATGTGTAGTCCATCTAACAAAACGGCTAATGGTTCGTCGGCATAGCACTTCTTCACGTTGGATACATGAAACGTAGAGTGAACCCTGCTCAGATCTTGAGGAAGTTCAAGCTTGTAAGAAATGGCTCCAACCTTTTCCAACACTTTGAAAGGTCCAACATATCTGGGGTTTAGCTTCTCCAGTTTGCCAAAACGTACTACTCCTTTCCAAGGTGAAACCTTGAGCATAACTTTATCTCCAACTTGAAATTCCATTGGCTTACGCTTCAAATCAGTGTAACTCTTTTGTCGATCATGAGTGGCTTGAATTCTTTTCTTGATCTGAATGATTTTCTAGGTCGTCTCTTGGACTATTTCTGGACCAGTAAGTTGAGCTTCTCTAGCCTCGGCCTAACAAACAGGTGAACGACACTTTCGACCGTAAAGTGCTTCAAATGGTGCAGCCTTAATGCTAGCGTGATAGCTATTGTTATATGAAAACTCGACTAATGGCAAATGGTTAACCTAACCCTTTCCAAAGTCGATCACACAAGCACGCAACATATCCTCGAGAGCTTGAATAGTCCCCTCGCTTTGCCCGTAAGTTTGCGGATGATATGCAGTACTCATATCCAAATTCTTATCTAAAGCCTTCTGAGTGACCTCTAGAAATTTGACGCAAACCTAGGGTCGCGATCACAAATGATTAAGACAGGTATCCCATGCCTCGTGACCACCTCTTTCAAGTACATTCTTGCCAATTTTTCCATGGGATCGGTTTCCCTCATTGGTTCGAAAATTGCAGATTTAGTGAGTCGGTCAACAATTACTCAAATGGTGTCATAACCTTGTGACAACTTAAGAAGCTTCATGATAAAATCCATCGTGATATTATCCCACTCCCATTGAGGTATCTCGGGTTGCACCAACAAACCCAATGGCCTTTGGTGTTTAGCCTTGACCTTGGCACAAGTCAAACATTTGCTAACATAGGTGGCGATGTCGGCCTTCATATTGGGCCACCAATATAGCTTCTTCATGTCTTGATATATCTTGTTAGAACCTGGATGGATAGAATATTTTGACTTGTGGGACTCGTGCATGATCACTGGTTGCTAGTAAAGCAACACACGTAACAATAAAATATATAATATGATGGAAAATTACCAAATCACCCTAAAGGTAAAAAGGAAAATCTTCATAAATATATATAATATAATAAGTATATTAACCGAGAAGTATGATTGATGGGTCGTTATTCCCCAACAATTTGTAAAATTGAAACCACGTTTGATGTTCGGACAATGATTTGAATTGGAAAGAAAGATTGATTTGATTATCTACTTCTACAATTTAAAATAAGCAAATGATAACAATTAAGCACGAAAACAAATAACGGGAAATCAAACTTTAACTAAAAACGCAAAACGGGAACCCTAAACGGCAGTCAAAAACCCTAAATTTCTAAAATTAAACCTAAATTAAATTTTTTCTTTTTAAATGGACTCTAATTGACTAAAAAGTAAGTTTAAAGAAAACTGGAACAAAAACGGAGTTGAAATGAGTTTTAAAACACGAAAAATGAGAACGGGAACGAATCTCGTTCTTTAAAAATCAAAATTTTGCAAATTAAACCCTACGAAGGCAAAACTAATTTTCCTAAAAACTTATTGATAAAAGAAAATTTTCTAAAAAAGATTTATATTTTTTTGATTATTTTTCTATTTTTTATGATTTTTTAAAATTTTTAATAAAAATAAATGTTTAAAAATACTAAACTATCTACAAAAATTCTAGAAAAAATACAGAAAATAGCTTATACTAATTAGATACTAGGAAAAATAAACTTGTAGTCACAGCTTAATGAATAAGCTACGGAATAAGCTAAAACAGCTTATAAAGTTTAAAAATGAAAATGAGTATAAGAAATAGATTTTGCGAAGTTATAATGAAAAAGTACACAGGGCGCGTTAGTAGTGGAGTGTGTGGTGTGTGTTATAAAAGGGGTAGAGGGTGTTGAGGTCGGGGGTTCGAGCCTTGCTCACCCCCGATTTCCACCTCCCCCCTTTTTTTTTATTTTGAAAAACTTATAAAAGCAAAGTTGTAAATAAGCTAAAAATAAGCATTTTTAATAAAAGAAACTTTTTATGAAAAGCCCTAAATAAGCTAGAAAATAGCTTACAACCAGTCAGTTGGTACTTAACTACTTTTTGTTTGGCTTTTTTAGAATTTTTAGAACTTAACAAGTATAAATAAGCTAAGGCAAGGACAAAATAAGCTACTACTATCCTAAGATAAACCTGATAATCAGGTTTAGAAAGAAATAAGCAATAGAAAACAAATTAAGCACTGAAAATCCAAATAATACGAAAACTACAAACCAAATAGTTCCTAAGCAGACTTTTAAACTTATATTTAAGCTTAAAAGTGGATCATTAGGCCAAAAGATTTTTTACCTACTTAAAGTACAGCTATTAAGTTACTTAGAATTGCAAACCAACTTCATTTTGAAAAAATAGATAAGCAAGGAAAAAGCACTATGAAACAGCTATTAGCTACTGACTTGTAAAGTGTGGTATAACAAGATTAAACACACACTAACACTTGTTTCTTTGTGAATCTTCCAATATGAAGCAAACCTCCACGAAGAACACGAAATAAATCCGAACCTTATAAGCTTTGTAATCGAACTAGGAGCTTGTAAATCTCTTGTAATAGCAACACATGAACCTCTTAAGCATTTATAATAAGAAAAACAACACGATCCAACAACAAAAGAAACCCAAAAATAAATGGAGAAGACTTTTCAAATGTTTCAAGATTTACACTTTGACATTAGCTTCGCGAATGCTTTACTTTTGATGCCAAGATTTGCTCCTACGATTAGGAATTTGCTTATGAATAAGGAAAAGTTGCTTGAATTAGCTAAGATACCGTTGAACGAGAATTGCTCGGTAATGCTCCTCAAAAAGCTTCCTGAAAAGCTTGGAGATACTGGCAAGTTTCTTATTCCATGTGATTTCTCAGGAATGGATGTATGTCACACCTTGGCCGATCTCGGCGCGAGCAGAAATCTTATGCCTCTTTCCATTTGGAAAAAGCTATCCTTACTCGAACTTACCCCTACACGAATGACTTTAGAGTTAGCGGATCGATCCATAACTCATCCTAAAGGACTCGCCGAAGACATTTATGTCAAAGTGGGAAAGTTCCACTTTCCTACCGACTTTGTTGTTGTAGATTTTGAAGCCGATCCTCGAGTACCTCTCATACTTGGGAGATCCTTTTTGAGAACCGGTCGTGCTTTAATTGATGTTTATAGAGAAGAAATAACCCTTCGGGTTGATAACGAAGCCATCACTTTTAATCTAGATCAAACTACGAGATACTCCTCTACAAATGATAAGTCAGTAAACCGAATTGACATCATTAATGAGGTTTATAAGGAGTATACTCCGGAACTGCTAGGGTTTTCTAATAAATCTTCGGGTGGCAATCCTACCCCAACTTCTGAGCCTCTTACTTCCGAATTCATTTTAGAAGAGATCGAAGCTTATCTCAAGGATGATTCGATTTCACCAGAAATTGATCATGCCGATTGCTATCTGGAGGGATATATTTGCTTAATTGAAAAATTATTAAATAATGACCCATTTCAACTCCCTTTGATGGACCTAAAGCAAGGAGAAGTAATCAAGGCGAAATCCTCAATTAAAGAACCTCCGTAATTAGAGATAAAAGACTTACCATCTCATTTGGAATATGCTTACTTAGAAGAAAATGACAAGTTACCCGTGATTATTGCAAAAGGTTTAAAAGATGATGAAAAAGAAGCTCTCTTAAAAGTGTGTAAATCACATAAATGAGCCATTGCATGGAAAATCACCGACATCAAGGGTATAGACCCTCGTTTTTATACTCACAAGATCTTGATGGAGGATGATTACAAACCCACGGTTCAAAGTCAAAGACGGGTTAACCTAAAAATTCACGAGGTAATCAAAAAGGAGGTCCTAAAACTTCTTGATGCCGAAATGATTTACCTGATCTCCGACAGCCCATGGGTTAGTCCAGTGCATTGTGTTTCTAAGAAAGGTGGTATAATCGTTGTTGCTAATGAAGAGAATGAATTAATTCTGACACATTTAGTTACCGGGTGGAGAGTTTGTATCGACTATAGGAAATTAAATGAAGCGACTCGAAAAGATCATTTTCCATTACCGTTTATGGATCAAATGTTAGAAAGATTACCCGGAAATGAGTTTTATTGTTTTCTAGATGGATTTTCGGGGTATTTTCAAATACCAATAGATCCCCAAGACCAAGAGAAAACTACTTTCACATGCCCGTATGGAACTTTCGCGTACTGTCGCATGCCTTTTGGCTTGTGTAATGCTCTCGGTACTTTCCAACGGTGTATGATGGCCATATTCCATGATATGATCGAAAAGACTATGGAAGTGTTTATGGATGATTTCTTGGTTTTTGGGGATAGTTTTGATTAGTGCCTCTCCAATTTAGAAAAGATGCTAAAATGGTGTGAAGACACGAATTTAGTTCTAAATTGGGAGAAGTGCCACTTTATGTGTAGAGAAGGAATTGTGTTAGGTCATAAAATTTCAAAGTCGGGAATTGAGGTTGATCGTGCTAAAGTCAATGTTATTGCTAAGCTACCTCACCCGACTACCGTAAAAGGTGTTAGGAGTTTCCTAGGTCATGCAGGTTTGTACCGACGATTTATCCAACACTTTTCCAAAATAGCTAGACCTATGACTCATCTTCTTGAGAAGGAAACACCATTTGTGTTTTCTAAGGATTGTATTGATGCTTTTGAGACTCTTAAAAAGAAGCTTACTAAAGCTCCGATCTTAGCTGTCCCAAATTGGAACCTACCTTTCGAACTCATGTGCGATGCAAGCGATTTAACAATTGGTGTGGTTTTGGGACAACAAAATATGAAGCATTTTCAGCCTATACATTATGCTAGTAAGACAATGACCGAAGCTCAAATTCATTACACCACTACGGAGAAGGAAATGCTTGCCGTAGTATATGCTTTTGAAAAGTTTCGGCCATATCTTATCTTATCTAAAAGCATAGTGTATACGGATCACTCGGCTTTAAAATACCTTATGAATAAACAAGATGCCAAGCTGAGGTTTCTCCAGTGGGTGCTCCTCCTACAAGAATTTAATATCACCATCCGTGATAAAAAATGAAGTGAGAACCTCGCGGCCGATCATTTATCTAGACTTGAGAATCCTCATAAGGATGTGTTAGAAAACAAAGACATAAATGAAAAATTTCCTTTAGAGACTCTTGGTAAAATATCTAGTTGAAGTACCCCATGGTTTGTCGATTTTGCAAATTTCCATGCGGGGAATTTTATCATCAAAGGAAAGACGACTCAACAAAAGAAGAAGTTTTTCAAGGACGTTAAACATTACTTTTGGGACAATCCCTATATTTTTTGTATTTGTGCGGATCAAATCATTCGAAGGTGTGTGCATGGGCAAGAAGCTAATGATATCCTCAAAGCTTGTCATGAAGGACCCACCGGGGGCCATCATAGTGCCAATCTCACCGCTCGAAAAGTATTTGATGCCGGTTTCTTTTGGCCGACCATATATCGAGATGCCCATACTATGATCAAATCTTGTGATACGTGTCAAAGACAAGGCAAAATTTCACAACGAGATGAGATGCCTCAAAACGCTATTCAAGTTTGTGAAATCTTCGATGTATGGGGTATCGATTTTATGGGACCATTTCCGTCTTCACATGGGAATAAATACATCCTCGTAGCCGTTGATTATCTTTCGAAGTGGGTGGAAGCAAAGGCGCTCCCCACAAATGATGCTCGAGTTGTAGTTAAGTTTTTGAAATCTCTTTTTGCCCGATTCGGAACACCTAGAGCTATTATAAGCGATCGTGGGACCCATTTTTGTAATGATCAATTTGCTAAAGTAATGTCTAAGTATGGGGTCACTCATCATCTTGCTACCGCTTATCACCCTCAAACGAGCGGTCAAGTAGAGGTGTCCAATCGCGATTTGAAACGTATTCTTGAAAGGACGGTTGGAGAAAATTGTGCCTCATGGTCCGACAAACTAGATGACGCTTTATGGGCATTCCGTACTGCTTTTATGACACCGATTGGTTGTACGCCTTACATGTTAGTGTACGGAAAGTCTTACCATTTACCTATCAAGTTAGAGCATAAAGCATATTGGGCTTTGAAACATGCTAATTTCAATCTTCAAACCGCGGGTGATCACCGGAAGCTTCAACTTAATGAACTTAATGAGCTTCGTGATCAAGCTTACGAGAATTCTTTGATATATAAAGAGAGGACGAAGAAGCTTCACGACTCTAAGATCAAAAACTGCATTTTCAATGTTAGTTATCGAGTTTTACTCTTCAACTCTCGTCTAAAGATATTCTCGGGAAAGCTTAAAACTCGATGGTCAGGACCTTTCACCATCACCAAAGTTTTTCCATACAGAACCATCGAGTTATCTCAACCCGGTGGTCCAAACTTTAAGGTGAATGGTCATCGTGTGAAGCATTACTTCAGAGGGGATTTACCACCCAAGGTAGTCCAGGATCTCCAAACTTTCTCCAAGGACGAATGAATTCGGGGATTGAGTCAAGCTATGTGACTCGGTTACCAAAAACAAAGCGCTTCATGGGAGGAACCCCATGCTTATCCAGCTATCTTCTTTCTTATTTCTATTGTGATGTGAGGAGGCTTGTACTCTTCCGATTCTTGTTGTTTATATATGTGATTGTTTGTAGGATTGATCCAAAATTTTTGAAGACTCTCGTGTTCGGTGTTTTGTCTCGGTCCACTCGAGCTTCCTAGCCTTTGCTTGCCATTAGTTAGGGGAAATCTGATATCCTAAGATTATTATCGACTAACATTTATCTTTTAGCATACTTGATAAACGGCTTGAGATTTTTGTGATACTTTCTTCATGCTTGGATTATGCATTCGACTTTTTGAGTTCTAGTATGGGGTTTTTAAGTCTTAGACTAGGAAACATTAAGGACAATGTTTAATTTTAGTATGGGGTAGTATATCTTCGATATGATCTTGCCTACTTTTGCCCGTTGTTCTCACGTACCCCGTTTTCCCATAAAAATTTTAAATTTTTAAGTCTTAATATCTAGTTTATTGTTCATAAAAAAAATAAAAAAAATAAAAATAGTTGATACGAATGTAGGTTTTCCATTGGTGAGAACGAAAAGTAAATTTTGACCCGACAGGTTTTATATCTTAGCTTTCTCCTTAACTTTAAATAGATTGATTTTTGCTAATATTTTATACAAGGAGCTATAAAATGCAAGTCTAGCTTAACAAAGCCAAGACTTTGCAAGTTCCCATAATTGATTTTAAATATGCGAAGTTTGATTTATTAGAGTTGAGATTGTTGCCAGTCTATGTGACTTGTTAAAGTGCCGATCTTAATTCGTTAGGCTAAGTATTCACGAGTTTCTTTATTAGAAATTTTAAATTGTGAAGAACAAGAGATGATAGAGTAGAGTATAAGTTTTGAAGCTAAGCATAGAATAGTTGGATTTCTTTAAGGCTCATAAAGGTTAATTGTGGCTTTTTGTTCCCATCAGCTTAATAAACGTTATATAATTGATAAATAAATAAAGTTTCTTTGGTTTTTGTGATTCTTAGTTTAAATCACTTCGTAGAGATTCCTTCTAGTGAAAGTAAGGTACAGATCATGGTTTTGTCTGTGTTGTGGGGAAATAGACTCCTAGACCATAGTCGGCTCGCATACCGATGTGGCAGTTGTTAAAAGACCATAGGACTTGAAATTTGGCTATAATAATAATAATTATGAAATAAATTGAAGCCGAAATAAGACTTCTGGATCATGGTCGGCTAGCATACCGATGTGACAGTCGTTTAAAGGGTTGAGGTAATAATAATAATAATAAAAACTATGGGCTGATAAAAGTTTACTACCTCTTGCCGGCTCACAACCGATGTGGTAGTCTTCTAAATAAGGCACATAGTAATAATAATCCGAGACTGATAAAAGTTTGCTGCATCTTGCCGGCTCACAACCGATGTTGCAGCCTTCTAAAGGACCGAGGTTTAATAATGTTGCAATAATAATAATAATAAAGCCAAATTTCGACTCCGTTGTTTAAAAGACCGAGGTTTAATAATGTTGCTATAATAATAATAATAATAATAATAAGAATAAAGCCAAATTTTAACTCCGGGGTTATCTAAATAAAGCCTCCGTCTCTGGACTCGTAGTTGAGTTGTTTCGGATGAAATAAAAAGGATAACCCCTAAATCATGCGAAATTAGAACCTTAATGTGGACCTTATTCTCACCACATCGTCTCTTTAGGAAAGGATTTCAAGCTATTAATGGTCTAAACCGGGTTTACTTTATTAATAAGGACATAATTTATTTGTCACCAATAATAATAATAAAATCCTTAGAGGAAATTAGGAATAAGGGAGGAAAAGTAAGTACACAATTAGCTTTTATAAGTAGTGTTAGCATCATAACTTGTATTTTACAATGATCTTGTTTTTAAGCTTGGCTTGGAGAGGTGAAAGTCGGGGATAATAAATTTATCCATTTGGACACTTTTTGTGCTTTTTGTTCTGTGATCCTAAAAGTTATCAATGAATAATAAAAGCAATACATTATGTCACACATGAATAAGTTGTAAGTTGTAAATTAGGAAAATAAATAAATAAATAAAAATTTTAAAAATAAAAGAAAAGTTTTGAAAAATGGGAAAATGGGGTGTTTTAAAGCTTGTGATTTCTTAACTCTCCCCACAAAAGACTTTGCTACTTTTCAAAGGATTAGTTTGGGGAGGTTTTGAGGTATTAGGTTTTAGAGCATATAATATTGTGTGAGGACATGACAATCACTTAGTTTGGGAAATTTTGATATGTGAGAAATCACATATCCTTTTTATACCAAAAATGGCCCTTAAATGATTAAATTGTGCAAATTATGCTTGTATATTGCTTGTTTTGTCATTTGTGATGTGTAGGTACGGATATTGCAAAAATCACAAGAAAACGGTCAAAACCGGACAAACACGAACATGGGAACGGATAAAGTGTACAGGAGCCGAAAGTTTCTAGCAAAGGTCAACAAAGTCAACCCCGGTCAACCATTGGTCAGGCCACAAAAAGACAAGACTTTCAAAATACCAAAAATGCCCTTAATGTTAAATCAAATTTCACCAAAAACCCTAAATCACTAACACCGTTAGTCCTCTTTTATTAAGAAACTAACGGTCGTTAACTCTTAATAACCAAAACCCTTAAACCCTTTAACCGGCCCAATTTCCTTTTTATAAATCCTAAGCCCAAGTCAACGCTCAAATAACCCTTACTCAAACACACAAACGTATAAAAAGAGAAAAGGGCGCGAAGGTGAAAACACTATTCACCCTTCGTCCCCCTCTTTACCCTGCAACAAAAATTAAAAGGGTAAAAACCCACTCCCACTCAATCCAACGTGACCTCTTAGATTCTTAGTACTAAGCAATGAGTCAGCAGCCAAAAAACGTCACTCAAGAGCTCTTATTGGTCAAGACTTACACAAGAATGACACGCGGGACTCAAAAGAAACACATCTAGAAGTGGGATTTTGCACTAAAATCAAGCCAAAAGAAGCACAAAGCCTCTGACACAAGGATTGCCACGCTGGCAATCCGTGTGCTTCAATTTTGATCCAAGGGCTAAGAAGGGGCATCCAATGATTGGCAATGATTGAAAGGCCAAGATCAAATCAAGAGGAGCGTGTGCAGAGTTCTAAATCCTTCTCTCCAGGGGCATAAATACAAGACCTCTCTCACTCACAACGGATCATCTAGGAGTAGTTTCTAAAACTAGCTTAATATAGATTTTAGTGTAATTTCTTAAATGTAATTTTTAGCTTATTGTTTTCAATCCTTGTAATCTTCATTTAAAAGCTTTGTAATATGTTTTCATTAATAAAATTTAAAGTTTATTTTTATTCTTGTGTTAAAGTCTATTTTACTTAATAAGCAATTTGGTTTAATAAGCTTTTAATTAATCAAATAGTTCTTAATAATCTGTCTTAATCTCTACATAAGCTAGCTACATTCTCATTTAAGCTCTTAAAGCTTAAATGAGTTTAAGTAATACTCAAATCTACTCCAATCTTACCACAGCTTATCAATGGAAGGGAAGCCAGTAATGGATGGGCTTTCAGGACCCTACTAGCTTATCCTTGGATAAGCTGGAGCTTGTTGATAGCTCATAAGAGCATTTTGATAAGCCTTGTTTAGAGCAAAGGCTCTTGTAAGTTCTCAATTCCTTTTTATAAGTTAATTTTGAATTTCAGCTTATCATTGCTTATTGCTTGCTTTTAATTTTTTGTTAGTATAGCATTAGGCCTGGGTTATTATGCTTGTTATTATCGTTTTTGTGTTATTATGTTAGGTTTTTTGTTTACACTATTAGTTTACATAATTTTGCTAGTAAAACAGTTGAAAAACCAAAAATAGTAGCTTAATTCACTAGGCTTATTGTTCTGATTATTTGTTTAATTAAAAGTTGTTGATTAGTTGTTTATAGCTTATTTTTATCTGGTATTTGAGTTTGTATCTAAATCTTTATCTTATAAGCTTATATAAGCTAAAAATGGATTTTAGTAATATAAAGGGGTGTTTGGGTCAAGGCAGTACTAACTCTAGTTAGTACTGCTAAGATCCCTTTGTTCCTTTTATATAGTTTAGATTTTCATTTTATGGTTTATAAAAAAAAGGATTTAAGATTTTGAATATAGTTTTTCAGCTTAAGTAGTGATTTAGCATAAGTAATTAGGATATGTTAGTCTTAGATTTATTAGTATAAGCAATTTAAGCTCATGTCTATTTTAAGCTGTTGGTTTTGCCTTCTTTGCTCTTAGTTTGTAATTCTATAAGAGTAGTAATCTAGTTTGTAGGCCTGTATTTGTTAGCTTTAAGTTTTAGTAGTTTACATGTCAATTGCATCAGTAGAGAAAATAGACAAATAGCCAATTTCTAGCTTAGAAATCAGCAGGTAAAAATAGTTTTTAGAATTTCAAATTTTGTTCACAAGTAGATTTTAGGTAATAGTAGATCTATTTCAGCTTATTTTGCTTTTAAAAGTTCATTAAGCTATCTATTTTTAAGCTGCAATTCAGCAGTTTGTCTTTTCAAATCAACAAGTTCACCCAGCACATACTGAGTGCAAAAGTCCTTTTTCAGCTAGCTTTTTCTTTGTCCATTTGCTTTTCAAAATAGTTTTTAAGACCTGTTTCTAGTAGCTTTTTGGCCAAGGTTTAAGATGATATAAGCTAGATAGTCATAAGGATCTGTTTGCTTATAGAAAATTAAGCTTCAAGTTGCCTTAAGGACTGTTTGGTTAACTGTTTGGACTAAACTGCTTATTTAGGATTTTTAGCTTATTGCCATAAGTTTTTGTTCAGTTTCTGTCTTAACTAGCTTATTAGGTTTATATTAAGTTGTTTGTAGCTTATTAGGTCCAGGATTTAGCTTATTAGTCTTTTCATAGAAAAAACCAAAAACATCAAAAATAGCATAAGTAGCTTTTTCATTGTGCTTTTTCAATGCTTAATTGAATTTCAAAATGTATTTTTCCTATGGTTTTAAGTAGCTTATTAGTTGAGCTTTAAGGTAGTTTAAGCTAGATTTTCATAAGGTTCCATTAGAGTGCTTAAAAATAAGCTCAAAGTTACTAGTTTAGACTATTTGGTTTGTAATTTTAGATTAAGTGCTTATTTGATTTCTGAGCTTATTGCTTTTAGTTCTTTGCTTATTTCTAGCTTATTAGGGTAGTCATAGATTGCTTATAGCTTATTAAGTCTTAGTTTTAGCTTATATCAGTTTTTAAGCTTATTAAGTTTTGAATAAAAAAACCAAAAAGAGTTAGAGTGTTTTCTGTTTGTTTAAGCCATTTACAGCTTATTCCTTTAGATTCAGAAAAGTTGTTTTCACAAAAAATGTTCATAAATAGCTGATTTAAAAGTTTGCTTTTTAAAGTTTTGAAAAAAAGGGGAAACCAAGGAAGTCAGGGGTGAGCAAGGCTCGAACCCCTGACCTCAACCTAGTCTCACCCTTTATAAACGACTCAACACACACACCTCTCACCAACGTGCCCTTGGGACTTATACGTCCAAGTTTGCAAACATAATTCTTTTAACATCATTTTGAATTTTTTCCTTATAAGCACTTCGAGTGCTTATTTTCTTTTTCCTGGCTTATTCTTTTTAGCTTATTCGTAGGACTTATTTTTCATACAATCTTTATAACCTTAGTTATTTTTGAGAATTTTCTTAGAATTTTTAGTCAAAGTTTAATATTTTTCGTGAATTAATTTTGTTAAAAACTTTAAAAAATCATAAAAAATAGAAAAATAATCAAAAAAATAATTTACTTTTTTATAAAATTTTCTTTTATCATATTCTAGGCTTAGGTTTGAAATTTACTTTCGTAGGGTTAATATTTTGAAAGTTCATTTTTTAAAGAACGGGATTTCGTTCCCGTTCTCGTTTTCTTTAATTTTAGCTTTAATCACCCTCGGTTTAGAATTTCCTTAGCCTTTTCTTTTTAAATAGTCAAATAGGATTAGAAAAAGTTTAGAAAATCATTTAGGGTTTAATTTTAGTTCAATTGCTTAATTGTCGCGTTTTATTGAATTCCCGTTAACGTTTTTAGTTAAAATTTGTTTTCCCTTAATTGTTTTTAAGTGTTTGCATTAATTTTCCCGTAGCTTTAGAAATCCAATCATAATCTTGTTCCATTCAAGCATCGATTATCAAAACGACTCTCGACTTTCAATTGCATTCCTCGTTGGGGATAACGACCCGGGAATCATACTCCCGGTTTACTACATTGAGAGATTTTTGATTCTTATCCCTTATCCTTGTTATATATTTATATATTTATTATATTTATTATATATTAAGGGTTGAATCTTAATCAATCAGTGCATTTATGCTTAAAGGTGAAATACCTAGCCATTAACGGTTGAGCTTGGGGAACAAGTGTCATAAAAGTGCATGAGAAAAGAGTTACGAAGGGAAATTGCTCGTACTAGGAGAGGTGGTATAATAAAGTTTGCATTAATGAACAGCGGCCCACGGCTACAAAAATGCCCATGGCTACGGACTTAGCCCACGACCACCAGGCTCAGTCATGTGCGCACTATTCTTCGTTCTCTTTCGGCTTGACCGGTGCGGTTGATGTTTCTTGGGATATGACTCTTTTCCTTCACTTAAAAACACATCTTGAACTATCTTTGAGTCTTGGGAACAATGGCTTCCTGATTTCATATTCTCAATTATGCTCTACGAGAAATGTATTTGTCGGGAATTCTTCGTACATGCATAAATCTTCATTTATTCATCGTTCCTTCTTATTTTTCTTCACTTTCTTAGAATTGGCTAACTACTAACATGAAAACATAACTTTGTGCTAATAAGTACCAAAAGTTCGTTAGATTATCCAAATAACATATACAAGAATATGGATAATACGCCTAAAACATACTCAATATAAGCGTTATCAAGGACCAACCAATTAATTTGCACCAAGTCATAGTAATGCAAGTAAATATGATGAGGTGTTATTTTATACACTTTATTGTGTCATTTAACCCCTAAAATCATGCAAATATGCCCTATTATTTTAGTTAATCCTTTCTTTTTGTGTTTTTAGCATTTGAGAAGCACTCTGAGAATATACAAGACAAAATACAACTTTTCAGCTTTGTGACCACGTTTCTGACGCCTTCACCAAAAGTGCCCATAAACTTTTAAAATAAATGTGAGTTTGACGACTCAATAAATCCTAAAGGTGTCCCTGATGACGTCACAACTACACGGTGACAACATCATGATTTTCCATGACGGCGTCAAACTAAAGCGGTGAAGAAAAACCTAATTCGAGATCAACAATATGACGACGTCACGACTATAACCCGACACCGTCATGACCACTTTTCTATATATATTCGAGCATTATTTTCATTATTCGTGGGGGTGGAACCTTATGGATTCTTAGAGCTGATATCATAGTCGAATTTTAAGGCTTTTATGCCCTTGGTTACTCATATACTCTCATGTTACATTGAAGTTAAGTAATTCATTCATTAATCATTCCAATATGTCTATGTATTGTTTGATTGTTTGTTTTTATTATCTTCTTGGTAACATGTTAGGCTAAATTTTAATGTGTTTGCTTATGATTGAATGAAACCAAAATATTTGATCTATTGTTTCTTGTTAGTGGTGTGCATGTTAGGAATTAGAAAACTAGCTATAACATACATTATCATAGACGTCTAGTAAAGCGTGATCTAATTAAGTGAAACCTCACGCTTGGTAAGATAATTAGTTAAGTATTTAAAGCACGCGGTATAGT
Source organism: Tanacetum coccineum (assembly GCA_026074375.1). NCBI lineage: Eukaryota > Viridiplantae > Streptophyta > Magnoliopsida > Asterales > Asteraceae > Tanacetum > Tanacetum coccineum. The sequence continues at coordinate 59,536 of BQNB010001686.1, forward strand.
ATTGGAAGGGAAAACGTTTGACAAACCCCGACTAGGTTATCACGTAGATTGAGTTTTTGACCAACTCACTGTTGAATTAGGATAATACTTCACATTACACTAACAAGGGTGTGACAACTGATGACATCAAATAACGTCTATTTTATAGCATCATTTATCCCATGTAATTAACCCATTTTGTATAAATATTGCAAAGAATTGTTACTTAAACGTTTATATTTAAGAATTGCAGTAATTACAGAGTACTTGGTGAATATTATCAAAAGGCGCGCATTCTGGAGCTTAAACAAAGATATTTTGAAGATTAATGATTCTGACTACCAATACGCCGTATCCATCAAGGAAGATACGGCGTATCCGTGCCTGCACTCACCAAAGACCACGAAGGAAACAAGCTCAATACGCCGTATCCAGAGAAGACCAATACGCCGTATTGAAGATATAGTATGTGAAGATTCTAGAAGATATCAAACGTGGTCCCTACTCCAAGAAACCCCCAATACGCCGTATCCAACCCATTGGATACGCCGTATCGAACCGACTTCCAGACAGTATAAATAGAAAACTCAAAAACGAGTTTTAAGTGTGCTAAATCATATTCTCGATACCTAAACCATAAAAGTCGATTTTCAGAGGAGAAAAAGAGTAGAAGAGGTCGAGCAACGCTATCAATTCCATAGGAGACAACGTGTAATTCCATATACTTTAGTAATCGTTTAGTTTTTGGTATCATTCGTTAACTCGGTTAGTTTACCTTGGCTAAATAATTGCTTTTGTATTTATTATGACGTTTGAAGGCTAATACCTTTAGGTATTAGCCATTATTATGAAGATCTGAATGTTTGGTATTGTTTATCTCGATTTTTTGATTTATCGTTGAATGCTTGTTTATGTTTATCAATTTATACTTGTTTACGTGCTTTTGTATGCGACCTATCATTCAACTGGATCTAGTGATACGGACCAAGTAATCTAGAGTCTTGGATAGCTCTCCATATAGTGATTTATACATCTAGAATCATAGGATCACAAATATTGTCCTTCTAAATCCGTGCTAAGGATACGCTTCTGGCTTAACTAGTTAATCGGATATTGCCTTTGGTTTAGTGAACAAGTTGACTAGCAGGTGAACCTAGATAATTCAACAAATAACGTTCTGATTCCATTAGATAGTTGGACAAGTGGACTACTAGTGTATAAATTGCCATTAAGGAGTAAGTGGGTAAAGTCTCTATGAGCTAGGGTTTAACAAGATCATCATTGCTTTAATCCATAAGATAGATTATAATCAACAAATAAGGATGCTTTATGCGGATGCTTTAATTGTGACAGAATTAATGTGTCTAGGTCTTAGGATGATGTAACGCCTAAGTCTTAAGAATGATATGCCACCTCGAGAGAAGAAATCATTGCACTTAATAAACAAACCAACGTTTAATCGGATTAATAATGGTTAATACAGTTTTCTTATTATTTGCTTACAGTCTTTTATCTTCGGTTAATTGGCTTTGCGTGGGTTAAAGTGCCTTGAATGATTATTGTCACAACCAAACCCGTGTCAGGTCTCTCCAGGCTGAACCCCCTTTTTTTTTTTTTTTTTTTTTTTTTTTTTTTTTTTTTTTTTTTTTTTTTTTTTTTTCTTTTTTTTTTTTTTTTTTTTTTTTTTTTTTTTTTGTTTTTTTTTTTTTTTTTTTTTTTTTTTTTTTTTTTTTTTTTTTTTTTTTTTTTTTCTTTTTTTTTTTTTTTTTTTTTTTTTTTTTTTTTTTTTTTTTTTTTTGTTTTTTTTTTTTTTTTTTTTTTTTTTTTTGTTTTTTTTCTTTTTTTTTTTTTTTTTTTTTTTTTTTTTTTTTTTTTTTTTTTTTTTTTTTTTTTTTTTTTTTTTTTTTTTTTTTTTTTTTTTTTTTTTTTTTTTTTTTTTTTTATTTTTTTTTGTTCTTTTTTTTTTTTTTTTTTTTGTTTTTTTTTTTTTTTTTTTTTTTGTTTTTTTTTTTTTTTTTTTTTTTTTTTTTTTTTTTTTTTTTTTTTTTTTTTTATTTTTTTTTTTTTTTTTTTTTTTTTTTTTCTTTGTTTTTTTTTTCTTGAACCTGTTAGAATTAAGATTAGAACTAACATATGATTAGCATAGGTTTGACTTAGATTAGATTTAACTTAGATTAGATAACCAAAATATAAATAAATTGAGAGATTTAACATCGCTTCAAGTGTTCGACACCCTACTTACCATGAAACTACCACCGATCGGGTACACTACCCGTTAAAGTGTTGTTTTTGGTTAAGTCGGCAAAATATACACCACACAACGACACATCAATAACGCAATAGATTAGATAGATTAACTCGGGAGTATTGCATGATTAAGTTAACACGTTTGTTTACCTATACGAGTCCACACCAATTTTACTTTTTCTTCATAATTTGGAGTAGTTTAGATTAGATAAAAATCCTTCTCTCTCAAATTAGTTGCAATTTACCTGCTTTCATAAAAACATATAAAAAACTCTTTCCTCAACCCTTAGATCTTATGGCATTACAAAAGTCGAAGCCTACCTGCACTAATCAACCCATTCACTATTTCCCTTGAGAACGATCAATCCCTCGAATCTTGCCTATATTACATTACAAAGATTATGTACTATGCATAGGAGGATTGTAAAATTTCAATGTTGCAATCCGCCGCATCAAAATAAATAAATTTGACTTGAAAGTTATCCAAAGAGGATATATGGTTCAAGAATTTTAGTGTGCTGTTAACCCTCAAAAGTCAAAACATTTCCTATTATTACAGTGCGTAAATGTTTCAAACTCATTATCTATGACCAAACAAGCAACTAGTGGCTAACCTTTCGTAAACTCCTATTCTTTGTATGCTTTCCATCATGATTCTTCAAGAAACTCATCTATCAATCCCTCATTGTTCGATCAATTCCTCCCATATTTATCATAAATTTCATACACGATTTCATTTGTAATTATGACTTTCTCCCAGTCCTTACATGTACCATTATCTGCCACATTAGTATATAAAAACAACAAATTAAAGCAAACAAGAATTAGGCAGTCGCGATACAGGACAAACACAATTTAAAAAACACACAGACTATTTAAAACACATAATTAAAACATCAAAAACATATAAATTAGAAACTACATTTATCAATAATCTTGAATTTTAACTAAGTTGTTGATGACATCAAATAACGTCACTTTTATAGCTTCATTTATCCAAGGCAATTAACCTATTTTGTATAATTATTGCAAAGAATTGTTACTTAATCATTTGTATTTGAGAATTGCAGTAATTATGGAGTACTTAGTGAAGATTAGCTAAAAGGCGCACATTTTGAAGCTTAAATGAAGAAATATGAAGAAACCGACTCTGACATTCTATACGCCGTGTCCATCAATGAAGATACGGCGTATCTGTGCCTGCACTTCACAAAAGACCACGAATGAATGAAGACCAATACGCCGTATCCAGAAGATACCTATACGCCGTATTCATTATAAAGAAATAATATATTCTGAAAGATATCGAACGTGGTCCCTACTTCAAGAAACCCCTGATACGCCGTATTGACCTCAGTCAATACGCCGTATCGATCAAATTCCAGACCTTAGAAATAGAAAACCTAAAAACAGGTTTTTAGTGTGCCTGGTCATATTTTCAATACCTTAACCATAAAAGTCGATTTTCAGAAGAGAAAAAGAGTAGAAGAGGTCGAGCAAAGCAACTAATTTCATAGGAAACACCTTGTAATCTCCTATAATCTTGTAATCGTTCGATTTTTTGTATTATCTGTTAACTCGATTAGTTTACCTTGGTTGAATTATTACTCTTTTATTGATTATGACGTTTGAGGGCTAATACCCTTGGGTATTAGCCATTATTATGAAGATTTGAATGTTTGGTTTTGTTTATATTGATTGCTTAATTTATCGTTAATTGCTTGTTTATGTTTATCAATTTATACTTGTTTACGTGCTTTTGTATGCGATCTATCATTCAACTGGATCTAGTAATACGGACCAAGTAAGCTAGATGTCGGGATGACTCTCCATATAGTGATTTATATATCTAGACCAATAGGATCACAAATAATGACCTATCTTTGTCTTTAGATTGTGAGCTTAGTTGGACCGGTAGGTGACATTTGGGATCAATGAGTACATTCTTAATCAATTGGTAAAGACTTGGCCAGTGGACTACTAGTGTATAAATTGCCTTTAAGCAATAAGTGGGTAATGTCTCTATGAGCTAGGGTTTAACAAGATCACCATTGCTTTAATCCCTAAGATAGATTATAATCAGCAAATAAGGATGCTTTATGCGGATACGTTTAATTATGACAGAACTCTTCATATCTAGGTCTTAGGAACAAGTAACGCCTAAGTCTTAAGAATGATAGATAAGTAATCATTGCACTAAAATAAACAAACCAACGTTCTAATTGGATTAATCATGGCTAATACAATTTTCTTATATTTGGCTAGACCGCTCTTCTATCTTCTGTTTATCTGCTTGTGTGTGTTATTGTGTCTTAAATTGATCTAAGTCACCACAAAACTTGTGCCAGTCTCTCAGGCTGAAAACCCCCCTTATTCGTTAGAATTAGGATTAACATAGGTTTAACATATAATAGAATTAACTTAGTTTAGTAAAACAAAATATTAATAAATTGAAAGATTGTTTATCGCTCTTAGTGATCGACACCCTACTTACAACAAAACTTCATCTGATCGGGTACACTGCCCGTTAAAGTGTTGTTTTAGGTAAAGTCGGCAAAATATAAATTTAAAACTTGAACTTTCATAATTACAACCTCACAATGACACATCAGTTGTCAATGTTCTTATCTGACCCAAAACATGGTGGGTCTAAAATATATAGAATAAGTTAAGAGTCCTAAAACACCAAAAATCAAAACCTGGGTTCAAGTAAAGAACAATATAAATTCTGACTTAAAATAATCAAACAACGTTATTTATACATCTAGACCAATAGGATCACAAATAATGACCAATAGGATAACAAATTATTGCACTAAAATAAACAAACCAGCGTTCTAATTGGATTAATCATGGCTAATACAATTTTCTTATATTTCGCTAGACCGCTCTTCTATCTTCTGTTTATCTGTTTGCGTGTGTTATTGTATCTTAAATTGATCTAAGTCATGATGTGCTGTCGTGTAGGGTCAATTGTTTGATTATCAAGTTTTACATTTATATTTAGCCGACAAACCTAAAACAACACTTTAACGAGCTGTGTACCCGGTTAAGATGGAGTTCGTGGTAAGTAGGGTGTCGAAAACTAAGAGTGGAAATTTAATCTTATATTATATCAGTATTTTAATTAGTCTATTTACTGGTTAAACCTATGCTATGTACGTTGTCTAATGAAATGAGGGGATTCGACCGGAGAGACTGGCACAGGTTTGGTGGAAACAAATACCAATTCAATACAC
>BQNB010001686.1:72500-83966 GCA_026074375.1 Tanacetum coccineum
CTTCACATTAAAATGCTTAAATTATGCTTAATTTTTTTTCAAGCATACTTTTGTGAAATTACTAGTTACATAACCTGCACACAATAACCCTTATTAGATATTGTGAGGATTAAGCCTTATCCGTTTCCAAATGTTTACCTAAATTCCCACAAAATATGAGTGTGCCGGTGATGTTGTAGACTTTAGAACTTGGCTTGGTATATATATTCGAGACCTCAGTGGTGAGTACTATAGATCTAGATGGAGTAACTTGTTTAAATTGGTAAATTTTTAGGATTACACCCAAAAAGCCTATACATGTTATATTATTAACTAACTACACTGGTTAGTTAACCCCCGTATAAACCCTTTGTTTACTCTTATTTTAAGAGTAAGATACCCCTAGAAAAACCTGTAGATCCAATCCTTTAGGAATAACACCAACTATTTGTTTTGTTACACCTTTACACCTTAGCCTACCCTGTTAGATTAAGTCCATTTATCAGTTGCTAGTTGCTTAAAGTGTAAAGTATGTATTTCCTGAGTCTTGTGTCATTTTCTATCTCTAGTACGATTGGAAAGAAATTTGCACATCGTAAATGGGAATGTAAAAAGTAGTCAAAACTCATGTATTTTTACTACCATCATAATTAGTGGTACGTCCGAAGAATGAAGAATTATCGAAGGAATTATCCGGAATTATTATGATCGTGAAGATGGTGAAATTACATCGAGATTCGTAGTTATGTATTGTTTAAAAAAATGGAAAAAATTAGAAAATCGCAACAAAAAAGAGGAAGACAGTTTGAAGATAGTCGTTTCGCAAAGCTTAAACCGAAGGAATTATTTGAAGGATCGATTATTCGTTGACGCGTAAATAAATCAACGATGTAAAGTTTTATATAAAGTGGTAGATATCGCCACTTGTCTTGTAAAAGTATGTAAAGTATGGGATGAATGGGAAGTTGACCGTTACGGGAACGCCAACTTAGGTTGTTGTTTTTTATTAATGATCAAGACGTTTCTATATAGTTGTGTCTTTATCATGGTAATGGTCGGGAAAGTATCTAGCAACTTGTGCCTTATTTGTTTTGGACTTAATCTATTTGTTTCGTAAATTTTATTTAACAACAATTTACTTTCCTTTCCTAATCATTAACCTTGGGTTTTACTCGAATGAGGATGTGATCGAGTCATGCATGTCTATTCCGTCGTTACGGCCATGTATGCTTGATTCAGCTGCCTTGTTGGTTTATTACTTTTGGTGAAAGTTAGAAGATCCATACCCTATATCATTCTTCATCCTAACCCTTGTTTAAACTCGAATGAGGATGTGATCGAACACACATGTTTATTCCGTCGTTATGGCGGTGTATGTGTGATTCAGCTGCCTTGTTGGTGTGGTAACTTTTGGTGAAAGATTGTTAGAATGATCAACCCTAAGCCTTATCATAAAAACCCATTTTACCTTTATAAACTTATTACTCCTTAGCTTTAGTGGTGGAGATGTGTATCCTTGCCAAGCTTATGATAGAATACTCGTCACGACCAAGCAATTAAGTGAATTAATTACATGTTACCACATAGATTAGTTGAGTAATTTGAGTGTTTTCATCTTCCTATTTCGTGAGGTGTTTGTTTGTGTACTTGTAATTAAACAAATAAGTGCTTAACGGAAAAATCCTTAGGGATACATTTTTATAGACTTCTAAAGGCTACTTGAGGACAAGTATGATTCAAGTGGGGGAATATTTGACGACATCAAATAATGTTACTTTTATAGCATCATTTATCCCATGTAAATAACCCATTTTGTATAATTATTGCAAAGAATTGTTACTTAATCATTTATATTTGAGAATTGCAGTAATTATGGAGTACTTGGTAAAGATTAGCTAAAAGGCACACATTCTGGAGCTTAAACGAAGAAATATGAAGAAACTGACTCTCACATCCTATACGTCGTATCCATCAAGGAAGATACGGCGTATCTGTGCCTGCACTTCACAAAAGACCATGAAGGAATGAAGATCAATACGCCGTATCCAGAAGAGATCAATACGCCGTATTCAAGATAAAGAAACAATATATTCTGGAAGATATCAATCGTGGTCCCTACTCCAAGAAACCCCCGATAAGCCGTATCCAAGTCACTCGATACGCCGTATCGACCAAATTCCAGACCTTATAAATAGAAAACCTAAAAACGGGTTTTCAGTGTGCTTGATCATATTTTTGATACCTTAACTATAAAAGTCGATTTTCAGAAGACAAGAAGAGCAGAAGAGGTCAAGCAAAGCTATTAATTCCATAGAAAACACCTTGTAATCTCCTATACTTTAGTAATCGTTTGATTTTTGGTATCATTCATTAACTCGGTTAGTTTACCTTGGTTGAATTATTACTCTTGTATTAATTATGACGTTTGAGGGCTAATACCCTTGGGTATTAGCCATTATTATTAATATTTGAATGTTTGGTTTGTTTATATCGATTGCTTAATTTATCGTTGAATGCTTGTTTATGTTTATCAATTTATACTTATTTACGTGCTTTTGTATGCGACCTATCATTCAACTGGATCTGGTGATACAGACCAAGTTAGCTAGATGCCAGGATGGCTCTCCATATAGTGATTTATACATCTAGACCAATAGGATCACAAATAATGACCTATCTTTGCCTTTAGATTATGAGCTAAGTTGGACCGACAGGTGACCCTTGGGATCAACGAGTACGTTCTTAATCAATCGGTAAAGACTTGGCCAGTGGACTACTATTATATAAATTGCCATTAAGTAGTAAGTGGGTAAAGTCTTTATGAGATAGGGTTTAACAAGATCACCATGACTTTAATCCCTAAGATAGATTATAATCAGCAAATAAGGATGCTTTATGCAGATGCGTTTAATTGTGACAGAATTCTTCGTATCTAGGTCTTAGGAAGAAGTAACGCCTAAGTCTTACGAATGATATGCCGCCTCGAGATAAGTAATCATTGCACTAAATAAACAAACCAACGTTCTAATTAGATTAATCATGGCTAATACAGTTTTCTTATATTTGGCTAGTCAGCTCTTCTATCTTTTGTTAATTTGCTTGCGTGTGTTATTGTGTCTTAAATTGATCTAAGTTACCACCAAACCCGTGCCAGTCTCTCTGGCTGAAAACCCCCCTTATCCGTTAGAGTTAAGATTAACATAGGTTTAACATAGAATAGATCTAACATAGTTTAAATTAACTTAGTTTAGTAAACCAAAATATTAATAAATTGAAAGATTGTTTCTCGCTCTTAGTGTTCGACACCCAACTTACCACGAAACTCCCATCTGACCGGGTACACTGCCCGTTAAAGTGTCGTTTTTGGTATAGTCGGCAAAAAATAAATTTAAAACTTGAAAACATAAATTACAACCTCACAACGACACATCAAAAAGTCATTAATATTTGTCTAAAACTTGCGATTATACGAACATAATCAAATCCCTATGGACGACCTGGTCTTACCTGAAATATTATATTACATACGTGGGTTATACTTTACCCGTGTGTTTCCATTTAATAATCAGTAATTCTAGTCTTATAAATTTAAAGCTTTTGAAACACATCAAAGTTTTTGGCACCACTGCCGGGGATTTTAAACTGTTCTATAATCATCTCTTGTTATCTTTTAAAACAAAATTAATCACTTTTTCTTCATAAAAATCAATATGCTTGCTTGCAGTAACTCTCGTTGTAGAAAGTGCATTGCACTTTCTGTAGTCAAACGTTTTTTTCCTGAAAACATTCTCTAAATCATCCAACAATTCACCTTGGATGCATACACGTGCTTCCAACTCTGAACTTGTCGAACCATTATCTGAACCTGAACGTACCCTGAAATCCTGAATCTTAGACATCGTCAACAAAACTGGAGAGTCCCATTCGAACGAAGGGACGAACGACCTGCACAACCGAGAATTGTCTACCTACCCATTCTTGATATCAACTATTTCCATCACTTTCTTGATATTCTTGAAAATTACAACCCAATGGATGATGAACCCATGTGGGTTGCCGACCGGTGTTGTCGCTCCGACTCCCGATTTCGCAATTACCATTCTTGAAACCGCAAACAAATTTGCCATTAAAGGTAACCACTTGACTCTCGTCAAAGGAAACCAATTTGATGGTAAAATTAAAACTGATCCGCACAAAAACATTCACGAATTTCTCGAAATATGTGATATGTTTAAATATAAAGACACCGAAAATGAAGTCGTCCGCTTAATGATGTTTTCCTTATCACTCACGGGTGAAGCAAAAACTTGGATTGACGAACTCATCGAAGGAACTATCGAAACGTGGGATGAACTTAGAACCACCTTTATTAGCTGATTCTTTCCCCCAGCTCTTTTCGATCGACTCCTTGGAGAAATCTGAGCTTTTTCCCAACATGAAAATGACACCTTAACAGATGATCACCTCCGTATAAAAGAAATGCTCAGAAATTGCCATTGTCACAATTTATCCAAAGTCTATATCATAAAATCTTTTATCACGACCTCAACGAAATAACCTAAGAAGCTCTTAATTCCGCAGCTGGTGGTATTTTCCTCTACAAAACACCAAACCAAGCTTATCAACTCCTTGAAGACAAAGTCTTACTCAAGCTCGATTTAGCTAAAAACCAAAAAACAAAATTATCTCTAAATAAAATTGTAGCTTTTGCCGATGAAGGTAGCAGTAACTCTGATACTAACAAAATTATGGCACGAATGGATGCCATGACCATGAAAATGGACGCTCTGTACAAAGAAATGCAATCCCGTTCAAATCACCCGATACTTGAATATGATGAAGATGACAAACCTATGTCTCCTGAAGCAGAAGCAAAATTCATGCAAACCTTCCGTCGCACACATTTTATAATGATTACCGTGACCGTGACTCAAATCATGATAATTGGCGTTCAAGCGGAAGAAACGATTATAATCGAGACAACTATCGATCAAACTCTGATGACAAACTCGACCTTCAAAGACAGTTAAGCGAATTCATAAAAGCTCAACAAGCGACCAATTCTTTTGTCAAAGATACGTTTATGGATCTTAAATCCAAACTCGAAACAACAATTAAAAATCATCAAGCCTCAATCCAAAACCTAGATGAAAATTTTGACAAATTCGCTGACAAGCAATCTGGTTGACCTTCTGGATTTCTTCCCAGTAACACTCAACCAAACCCAAAAGGTAGTTCATCTAAACCTTACCAACCACCGCAAGCTCGAAACGAGCATGTAAATGTCGTATTTACACGGAGTGGTAAATCCTATGACCCACCTATCAATCCAAATGATTAATAAAATGATTATGAAAATCCTATCAATTTCGATAGTGAGGATGAAGAAGAAGAACCTACACCTCAACCAAAATCTCAAACTTCAACACCGATAAAAAAAACTCTGATACCTAAACCATACAAACCAAAATTCCATATCCTCAACGCCTTCGAAAAGAGAAAATGGAAGCCCAATATGGTAAATCCCCTGATATGGTTCGAGCCGTTTGAATCAATGTATCTCTTGTTGATGTCTTAGCAGGAATTCCAAATTATGGCAAATTTCTCAAAGAACTCGTTAGCAACAAGCACAAGCGTGAACAAATCTCATCCGCTTTCATGAGCGATGAAAGTTCTGCTATGATTCAAAACAAAGTTCCACCTAAACTCGGAGACCCTGGAAGTTTTCTTATTCCTTGCACTTTTAGCAAAGACTTCTCATGCAATGCTTTAGCCGACCTTGGTGCTAGCATCAATCTCATGCCATATTCTCTATATGCGAAATTATCTCTTGAAACTCTCAAACTGACTAAAATGAGCGAAAGATTAGCTGACCAATCATTCCAACACCCTATTGGAATAGCTAAAAATATGCTCGTTGAAGTTGGTAAATTTACCTTTCCTGTGGATTTTGTTATTCTCAAAATGGAAGAAGACAGTAAAGTTCCTTTAATCTTAGGAAGACCTTTTTCTCTCTATTGCCGATGCAGTAATTCGAGTAAAACAAAAACAACTCAATCTTGGAGTTGGTACCGAACGTATGACTTTCTCAATCGATTCTATGATGAAACACTCTTATTCAAACAATGATACATGTTTTAGCATTGATGTTATCGACGAAATCTTAGAGGAAGATTTCGATGCTCTTCTCGATGGAGGGAGTGAAATCCTTCATTCCATTGAGGGAACTATCATCGAAGAAAAACTCTTTGCTGAATTCGATGAATTCATGTCTATGGATATTGAAGAAAACTCTGAATCTAAATCTGAAACCAAAGAAATGCCATTCGAAAAAATCACCTTTAACACCGATTATAAAATTAAGACATCTCTTGAAGAACCTCCTTCGGATCTTGAACTAAAACCTCTTCCTGATCATCTCGAATATGTATTCTTGGAAGTACATACTTTTCTTCTTTATAATCATTATCATTCAGCTTTCTGGCAAAAATCGAAATAGACTCATCTCTTTTTAATCAAAAGACATAAGCAGCTTTGCTTGGAAAACCATCAAACATTTCCTAGACTTGTCCGTCATTTTTGTAAACATAAAATACAACTTTTAGATGACAAAAATCCAGTTGTTCAAAAACAAAGACGATTAAACCCAAACATGCAAGAAGTCATTAAAAAAGAAATCGTTAAACTTCTCGACACCGTTATCATTTATCCAATCACCTATAGACCTTGGGTAATCTCGATCCACTGTATACCAATAATGGTGTATTACATAGTCACAAACAAAAAAGATGAACTTGTCCAACAAAGAACCGTTAGGGTGGCGTGTATGCATTCGATTATCATAAACTCAATGTAAAGCAACGTTAAAAGACCCACTTGCTTGGACAATTCATGGATCAAATGTTAGAAAGACACGCATGAAATAAATATTTCTGTTTCTTCAATGGTTTTTCTGGATATTTCCAAATACCAATCGATCCCATAGATAAAAAAAGAACATTCACATGCACTTTTGGAACATACGCTTATAGACGAATGCCTTTCAGTTTATGTAATGCTCCTGCTACTTTTCAAAGGTGCATGTTGGCTATCTTTTATGACATGATCAAAGAATGCATAGAAGTATTCATGGACGATTTCTCCTTCTTTGGAAACTCTTTCGATAATTGTCTAAATAACCTCGATAAAATGCTTCAAAGTTGTAAGAATGCAAATCTTATCCTTAACTGGGTAAAATGTCATTTCATAGTTAAAGAAGGAATTGTGCTTGGACACAAAGTGTCCAGTGCAGGCCTTGAAGTTGACAAAACCAAAATCAACTATCTAAGCTTCCACCCCTACTAATGTCAAAGGCATTAGAAGTTTTCTAGGACATGCCGATTTCTACCGACGTTTCATCAAAGACTTCTCAAAAATTACCCGTCCTCTAACTAAGTTGCTTAAAAAAGATACTCCATTCGAATTCAATGACGAATGTCACAAAGCATTCAACTCATTAAAAGAAAAACTCACATGTACTCCAGTGATCATAAGTCCGAATTGGAACCTTCCATTTGAGCTTATGTGTGTGATGCAAGTGATTTCGCAGTTGGAGCAGTCTTAGGTCAAAAACATGGAAAACACTTTCACCCCATCTATTTTGCAAGCAAAACCCTTAATGCAGCTCAACAAAAATATACGGTTACTGAAAAAGAACTTATGGTTGTAGTCTTTGCATTCGACAAATTCTGACCCTATCTGATATTATCCAAAAACAATTATCTACACCAATCACTCAGCTTACCTATTCAAAAAGCAAGATGCTAAGCCATGTCTTATATGTTGGATTCAGCTATTGCAAGAATTTGATATCGAAATAAAATACCAAAAAGGTACAGAAAATGTTGCCGCCGACCACTTATCGCGGATTGATAATGATGAGACAAGTGATGACAGTAATGTCGAGGATAACTTTCCTGGAGAAACTCTTATGGATATAACCACTAATGACACACCATGGTTCATGGACTTTGTAAACTATTTGGTGGGTGATATTATACCTAAAAGGATGATGTACCAGTAAAAGAACAAATTCTTCTCTGACCTTAAAAACTACTTTTGGGAAGATCCTTATCTTTTTAAAGTATGTTCACACGGTATGATCAGATGATGTGTCTCAGGACCAGAAACTCGTATCATTCTTGATCAATGTCACCATGGACCTAATGGTGGACATTATGGACCAAACACCACAGCTAAAAAAGTCTTAGACTCAGGCTTTTACTGGCCGACAATCATTAAAGAAGCTCATACTCTAGTTCGCCTTTGCGAAGCATGTCAAAAAATAGGGAATATATCCAAACATGATAATATCATTCAAGTGTGCGAAATTTTTGACATCTGGGGTATCGACTTTATGGGACCATTCTTGAAATCATACAAATTCGAATAAATCTTAGTCACTATTGACTATGTATCTAAATGGGCCGAAGCTCAAACTCTTCCAACTAATGATGCCAGAGTTACTATTTCATTTCTAAAAAAACTATTCTGTCGTTTCGGAATGCCCAAAGCTCTCATAAGCGACCGATGAACTCATTTCTGTAATAAAATAATAGAAAAAACCATGAAAAGATATGGAGTTACCCATCGTTTCTCTACATCATATCATCCTCAAATGAGCGGACAAGTTGAAAATATTAATAGAGACTTTAAAAGAATCCTTGAAAAAATAGTTAAAGATAATCCAGTTGTTTTGTCAAGAAAGCTCGATGATGCTCTATGGGCCATAAGGACCGCTTACAAAACACCAACCAGAACCACACCTTACAAACTCTTATACGGAAAAAACTGACTGTAATCCTGATTTCATCATTGCTGGTGAGAAAAGAATATTCTTGTTACACGAGTTAAACGAACTCAGACATCAAGCGTATGAAAACTCTCATCTATACAAGGCAAGAACCAAAGTCTGGCATGATAGAAAACTCAAAATGAGAAAAGAGTTCAAAAACGGAAACACGACAAAAAACTCAAAATAAAGAAAAGATTCAAAAATGGGAACAAAGTTTGTTAATTCACTCCTAAGTACAAATTCAAACAGCCAAAACTCAGATCTTGATGGCTTGGACCATATATGGTAAAACATCAGTATCCATTTGGATATGTTGAGCTATATGGAAAAGATGGCAAGACGTTCATTGTTAACGGCCATCGACTCAAACTCTGCCATGAAGAATGTAATGACCAAACGGAAGAAATCACTCCCTTCTATCACAAACTAAACATCTGAAGTACGAGTCTAGCTAATGACTCTCTTAAAAATTAAGCGCTTCTCGGGAGGCAACCCGTTTTTTAACTCAAGTATGGAGGAGTCCCTCCTCCTCTCTACTCTCTTCTAAAAAACCAAAAATAATTTTCTTCTTGTATGCTTTGTTTGTTCAATTTTGCAGGTAATATATCATAAATCGGAAAAGTATGGCGTTTTGCTCAAAGACAAGCTCGCTGCTATGCCATATTATGCCCCGGGAAGTACCGTTTTCCCTTAAATTTCCCTATTTTATCTTTATTAGTTCTCACATTGAGGGCAATGTTCAACTTAAGTATGGAGGAGAGCCAAATAGGAAAAATTAAAATATATCATTTCTCTCCATGTTTGCCCTGCAAATCTTAGTAAAACTGATATTAAAAAAAATTATATATGCTTTTCGTCTAAAATTAAAAAATGTATACACTTAGTAAGGCAAATCTTACTCGGATTGACATCATAACTAGCACAAATATCAGTCCACTAAACTGTGAGGTATATTATCCTTTGATGCATATCTTTTGCACATTTTATGAGAGTGTCGATAATTTAGTAGCTTCAGAATTTGTGCTTGATCATCATTTACTAGACTACAGTGAGGTTAATTTATAGGCAATATCGTATGATAAGAGGTAAAAAATCCCCAAGTATTACATTAGTCGTAGCACTCGCTTTCAGTGCTAAAATACCCCAAGTATCTCAAGATCTATGTGCTCAATATCTCAGCCCAGTGCCAGCCTTAAGTTATCATTATTTGGTTGTTAAAAAAAGTTCAAAGTTATAAAGTTGTTATAAGGCTCTGGCTTAGCACATGAAATTATGTATCATACTCACCCACATCATTATCACGTTTTACCTCTTTTAGATTTTGTCTAGGTGCTCACGCCGCAACGGGCATGTTTATGTGTCTTGTACAAGCCTATGGTAGCTATATAGATTATGTCTATGCAAATTTAGTGACTTCACAAATATAAACCCTATTCGAGTGACTTGAGTGAATTTAAAAACAAACACATTTCCTATGTGAGGTGTTTAGTTCTATGTCTATGCCTAAAACGTTATAAAACCAGTAAACTCTTGTATAAATATAATTTCTCCACGTCCATGATAAATGAATCTTGTTTTCTCGCTTTGATTGCTTGAGGGCAAGCAATAGCTAAGTGTAGAGAGATTTGATAACGCCTTAATTATACATATTTTTGGTGGCGTTATTTGTATATATATCATCATATCTCGTGAACTTTCGATACTTAATAGCATGAATATCTGCAGGTTCACTTGAAGATGGTACGAGCTCAAAGTATTCAAATTACAAGTGTTTATACCCATTGGAAGCAAAGTTAGAAGAAAAGAAATAATAAAGTCTAAACTCACAAGAAAGTGCGCCGAACTTATTACATTGTGCGTCGTACTTATCAACAAAATCAATGAAGCCATTGATCGTTTAAAAACCAATTATAATAATACGTATAATATATAAGTATAAAGAAAATTACTAAAATCCTTGAAGACAAAGATTAGTAGCAATTTCTACACAAAAATATTATTCGTAAGAAACCGGTAAGTGATTACCGGATCGTTTTCCCAAAGACTTATGAAATTGAGACCTCGTTTGTTATTTGGACAATGACTTGAATTGGTTCGAAGATGATTTGTTTTCTACAATCCTAATAAGGAACAAATAAAGAGACAGTTAAACCTAACTACAATAACAGGAAATTAAATTTTAACTAAAAATGCAATTCGGGAATCCTAAACGGGACCTAAAAAAACCTAAATCAACAAAATTAAGTCCTACAATGATCTTTTTGGTTTTTATAAGTTTTAATTGAAACTAAAAATCTAGGGCAAAGAAAACTATACCTGACTTTTTTATAATTTTTTATGAATTAAAAACGATTTTAATGAAATTAAATGTTTAAAAATACTAAACTATTTATAAAAATTCTGAAAAAAATTAGCAAAAGTAAATTGAACAATGTAGAATCTAAGAAACATAAGATCGGTATCACAACTTATCAAATAAGCTGTCAAATAAGCCTAAAACGCCTAATAAGCTAAATAGTGCAAAATGTGTATAAAAGATTAATATTGTAAAGTAAGAATAAAAAAGTCCCCAGGGCGCGTTGGTAAGGGTGTGTGTTGTGAGGCTTTAAAAAGTTGATGGTGTTGAGGTCGGGGTTCAAGCCTTGCTTACCCCC
>BQNB010001686.1:99790-135201 GCA_026074375.1 Tanacetum coccineum
TACAAATTAATCAACGAGTTGGAACAAATGTTTAAAAAACGACGAAAAGAACAAGGCGTAATGCAAGGGCTGGATCACCAGCTTCGAACAAGACGATTTAAACGTATAGCTTTTTTAACTCGTTCCAAACGAAGTTTTAAGAAATCTAATTTCAAGAATTATAATCTTTATACAAAATTTAATAGAGATTCGGGTTTTATAAGTTATTTGGAAGAACCAGATTTTCGTCGAGCCGTAATCAAAGGATCTATGCGCATTCAAAGACGTAAAATGGTTATTTGGGGACCGTCTCAAGGAAATCCGCATTCCCCTCTTTTTTTGGAAAAAATGGAAGATTTTCCTTTTCCTATATCCGACCTAATGAAGCTTTTTTTTAATATTAGAGATTGGTTGAGTAAAAAGTCAGAATTTGAAATTTTAGATCAACAATTCCAAATAAAAAAAAACAACCAGGAAGACGCAATGGAATTCTGGGAAAACATTCCATATGCACAAAAAACAAGAAGTATTCTGTTACTAGCACAATCAATTTTGAGAAGGTATATTAAATTACCCTTATTGATACTAGCTAAGAATATTGGCCGTATTTTATTAAGGCAATCTCCGGAATGGTATGAGGATTTCCAAGATTGGAATAGAGAAATTTATTTAAAGTGCAGCTATAATGGTCTTCAATTCTCCAAAACGGAATTTCCTAAAAATTGGTTAATAGACGGTTTTCAGATCAAAATCTTATACCCTTTTCATTTGAAACCGTGGCACGGATCTAACCTACGACTCTCTGATAGAGATCGAAAGCAACAAGATGATTTTGATTCTTGTTTTTTAACAGTTTTGGGAATGGAAACAGAATATCCTTTTGGTCCTCCTCGAAAAACACCTTCCTTTTTTGAACCCATTTTTAAAGATATAGACTACAAAGTAGAAATAAGAAATTTTAATTTGAGAGTTCAAAGAGTTTTAAAAAAAATAACAAAAAAACAAGAAAAAGCATTTTTGTTTTTAAAACAAATAATAAAAGCACTTTTAAAAGGAAAGAAAATTCCATTATTTATACCGAGAGAAATATATGAATCAAGTGAAACTCAAACAGAAAAGGATTCGAGAATCAGCACTCAGATAATTCATGAATCTTTTAGTCAAAATAAATCTAGAGATTATTCACAGGCAAAAGAAGAGATTAAACATAGAATTGATAGAAGAAACACAATCAGAAATCAAATAGAAATAATGAAAAAAAATAAAAAGAATAATCGAGAATCACCCCCAAAATTTTTGAAAATATTAAAAAGAAAAAATATTGAATTAATATTTCAATTTTGCATTGAAAAAATATACGTAGATATCTTTTTATGTATCATTAATATGCGCAGAATTTCTCTACAACTTTTTATGGAATCAACAAAAAAAATTCTTGAAAAATACATTGACAATAATGAAATAAATAAAGAAAGAATTAATAAAAAAAAACAAAATAAAATTGACTTCATTTCGCCTATGACTATAAAAAAGGGTTTTGATAATCTTAGAAATAGTAAGCAGAAGCCACATATTTTTTTTGATTTATCTTATTTGTCACAAAAATATGTATTTTTTAAATTATCACAAACCCAAGTTATTAACTTCAATAAGTTAAGATCTATTCTTCAATATAATGGACCATCTTTTTTTCTTAAGAATGAAATAAAGGATTTTTTTGGAAGACAAGGAATATTTGATTCCAAAGTAAGACATAACAAACTTTCAAATTATGAAAAGAATCCATGGAAAAACTGGTTAAGAAGTAATTATCAATATGATTTATCTCAGATTACATGGTCTACATTAGTCCCACAAAAATTGCGAAATCAAATAAATCAATACCATACGTCTCAAAATGATGATTTAAAGAAATGGTATTCCTATGAAAAAGACCCATTATTGGATTATAAAAAAAAACAAAATTTGAAAGTATATTTATTACCAAATAAAGAGGAGAATTTAAAAAAAAACTATAGATATGATCTTTTCTCATATAAATATATTAATTCTGAAACTAAGAATAAGCCTGATATTTATAGAGCATCATTAGAAACAATAAAGAAGCAAGAAAATTCCACCAAAAATAAAGAAACTTTTTTTAACATACTCAATAATATTCCTATCAAGAATTATCTAGAAAAAAGTGATATTATATATATGGAAAAAAATACAGATAGAAAATATTTGGGTTGGCAATTTAATACAAATATTCAGGTTGAACCTAATATAAGGGAGAATTCTCATAATAATGGTCTTTTTTATCTTCCGATTAAATCTAATTCCGAAATCAATTATAAAAAGGTCTTTTTTGATTGGATGGGGATGTCTTTTGATTGGATGGGAATGAATGAAAAATTCTTAATCTTAAATCACCTCATATCGAATCCGAAAGTTTTTTTATTTCCAGAGTTTTTAATACTTTATCATAAATATAAAGAGAAACCTTGGTTTATCCCAAGCAACTTACTTCTTTTTAATTTGAATATAAATCCTAATTTTAGTGAAAATCCAAATATCAAAGGAAAGCAAGAGGCGGATGAATATTTTTTCAATTTTAGCCCATCAAATTCAAAACAATATTTTGAATTAAAGAATCAAAACAATATTGAAGAATATTTTTTAGAATCAATCGAAAAACTAAAAGTATTCCTTAAAGGGGATTTTCCTTTGCAATTAAGATGGACTGGACGTTTGAATCAATTGAATCAAAAAATGATGAATAATATCCAGATATATGGTCTCCTGGTTAGCCTCATAAATGTAAGAAAAATTACTATATCCTATATTCAAAGGAAAGAAATGAATCTGGATATAATGAGAAGGCGTTTAAATCTTACACAATTAACGAAAAAGGGAATATTAATTATGGAACCTACCCGTCTATCTGTAAAAAATGACGGACAGTTTTTTATGTATCAAATCATAGGTCTATTTCGAAGATGTAGATGCTAAAAACAAATGTTATGCTCTTCATTTCAGGAGAGAGAATTGCAAGCTGCTGCAGAAAAGCTAGCAGAGTGTCAAGAAACAATATTTCTTCTCGGAAAGCAATTAAAAGGCATGCGCCCTCAACCCGAGTTCATGGGGTCTCCAGTCACCGAGATGAGTCAAAAAGGTCAAACCTTTGTTGAACAAGAAGAACAAGAAGATGACGATGAAGAAGAATTAACAACCAGTAGTGGAATGATCTTGCAGCTTGGAAACGAGTCTCCTATTCAATTAGACAACCACCAATTTAGTCCTTCTGATTCTGAAGCAAACAATCTATTGAGATCACCCATCAGTTCAAAAACCTCAAAACATCGACCCACCAAATCAGGATCATCGTCTTCATCATCATCTAACCCTACACCTGAAAAGAACACGCGTGGGTTTAGCCGATTCTTTTCTACAAAAGCAAAGTGAACCTTGAACCGTGAGTTTGTGTAGATACTATATGGAAATGGAAAATCTGGCAGTGGAAGAGATTTCAGTTTCAAAACATTTCGTTATTTGCGAGGTAAATTTTTGTATTACATGCCTGTATTTGATCATGATCTTGATCTTAATCTCCCCCATATAAGTGGTTAATTAGTGTATGAATTTTATTTCTTTATATTTTTTGGTTTGTTTCTGAACATGACATAAGCTTTTCATGAAATATGCTTTTACTTGAAGAAACAACTCAATGTTGTGTTAGTACAATGTTGTTGTCATTAACAAAAAAAGAGTGCAATATTCCATTTATATCATTCATGTTTTGTTAGTTTAATGTTTTTTTTACTTGAATTAGCATAGAAGAGTAATAATGATTAGTTTTGAAGCAATCAGTATAGTTGTTCTTTTTCTGACCATAGCAATGCGATGATCCGTCGAGGGGACCAAAAAGATTGGACCAACAGCCTTAATGAGTTCATACTTCATTCAAGTTAGGTTCGAGTTTCGACCTGCTTCCTAACATTGTACACCCTACAAATGACATAATAACATATCATAAATCAATCAAATACAAAGTCTATTTCCCCATATGATCGTGACCTTGAAGCCTATTTGACTATAAAATTTCAATTCCGGGCATCAATGGCGATTAGGGGTGGAAAAGAGCCTTCCCGAGCCTGCCAGAGCTCGAGCTTGGCTTGTTTAAGTTTTGTAAAGTTTGAGCTCGAGCTTGGCTCGGTTCGAGCCTTATCTTTTAAGCTCGAGCTTGGCTCGTGGTATGTTATACATGATTGGGCTCGGCTCGTTTATACGATTTGGCAATTAAAAATTAAAAAGCTCCGCTCGTAACATATCGATTTTGAGCTCGTTAATAAGCTTGTTATTGAGCTCGTTAATAAGCTCGCCTATGATACAAATAATAACGTTTTATATATGTTTAATACTTAAAATATTCTAGTGTCGTTAAGGCTCGTTTAGGCTCACGCGAGCCCTATCGAGCTCGTGTGTGATGTCGAAAAGAGCTGGTATGTAAGAAATGTGGGGGTTTGTTCAAACATGTCAGAAATACTACGTTGAAAAATCATATGAACAAAAGTTGTCCCGCTTTGAAAGCGGCGACGGGTTCTAGTCAAACAACAATGGGGGTTGATGAATCGTTGTGGCAATACGAGGCGGCTCGGGTTCGGGATAGGATGGCGAAATTTGTGATTCAAGAAACCTTGCCTTTTGATCACTTCGACAATAAGCGAATGACCTTGCTTATCCAAGATACGCTTCAACCTCGATATTGCCACATAAGTCGAACGACCCTTAGACGTGATTGTATAAATTTGTGTAAACTAGCAACACAAGAATTGATTTTAGGATTTCAATCATTAGAAACCGGTGTAAATTTAACGTGTGATGTTTGGACGGTTCATCGGATTTGTATCTTTGTGTTATCGCTCATTGGGTAAATCCCAAAACATGGGTAATGATGGAGCATACGACTGCCTTTGAATTGTTTGGAAACCCCCATACCGGCGAGAATCTATATGCTATTTTAGTTTATGTCATCGAAACGTATAATTTAGAAGAAAATGTTTTTTCTATATCTTTCGATAATGCGTCGAACAACACCGTTGCGGTTGAAAAATCAAGCCTAAAATACAAACCGGTTAATTTGGTTGTGCAAGATGGGTTAAGTGTTATCGAGCCAACAAAAAATGGCTTAAAAAATATGTCAAAAGATATTTTTAGTACTAGTATTAAACGATATAAAAGATATGTGAAACTTTGTCAAGATGCAGACTCCGTTTGGTTTGGTCCGAATTGAGACGTACCTACCCGATGGAATTCACTTGCAACATGTTTGAATCTGCGTTACGACAAAAAATTACATTAAAATTGTTTCATGACCAACTTGCACGTCATAATTACGTTGTGCCTTATCCCGAGTCTAGTCGGAAAACTATTGAACTTGTTTCGGAAATGCTAGGCGTTTTTAAAAATGCTACTACTTTGTTGTCGGGAGTTTGCTACCCTACATGCTGTTTAGTTTTGAGTCAAATTTGTTTAATGACGGAAAAAATAAATGAGTTTGAAACGAGAAGCGTTTTATTTGCAAATATGGTGAGGCCAATAAAAGAAAATTATAACAAATATTTTTGTTATCCAAATATTTAAATCCATTTCATAACAAATATAAAAATAAATAAATTAAAGTCAAACAAGAATGTAGTCGGTCATCTTAGTTAATATTAGTCTTTATTTGTAATAGGCTAGTCGGGATAATCGGGCTTGGACATTAATATAATATTATCCATGTATCGGGCCAAAAGCCCAACAACAAGCCAAGCCCATCCCATGTGAAAAACCTAGGCGTCCCATGCCTTGGTTTAACTATAAATACCCTTTTCCTCATGTGGAGAGGGTGTTGGTTTCATTATTTCTCACATAGTGTTTCCCCACCACTCTTCTATTTCTCTCTATATTTTCTCTCTTCTTTCTCTCTCTACTTTCTTTCACTTTCTCTCTCTAGATTTCTTACACTTATATTTGAATCCATTTCATAACAAATATAAGTGTAAGAAATCTAGAGAGAGAAAGTGGAAGAAAGTAGAGAGGGAAAGAAGAGAGAAAATATAGAGAGAAAGAGAAGAGTGATGGAAGGAAACACTATGTGAGAAATAATGAAACCAACACCCTCTCCACATGAGGAGAGGGGTATTTATAGTTAAACATATTCAGCCTCAGCAGTAGACATCGCAGTACAATCTTGTTTCTTTGAACTTCAACTCACAAGTTTCCCACCTAGAAATTGCAATCCTCCTGATGTGCTTTTACAATCATCTTTACATCCTGCATGGTCTGCATCTGAATATGCAATTAGTTCAAATCCGAAATCCTTCGGATACCATAAGCCCATGTTATAGGACTGTCTCAGGTACCGAAAGATCCGTTTAACCTCTTTGAGGTGTTTGACCGTAGGACGTGCTTGATAACGAGCACATACAAAAGTAGCAAAAGCAATGTCTGGACTACTGGCTGTTAGGTACATAAGCCCTCCTATTATACGACGATAAGTCGTTTGATTAGTAGGAGTGCCTTGTAAATCAGCATCTAGCCTCTTAGTTGCCATAGGTGTACTCATTGAGACACATTCATCTAGACCATGTTTCTTTAACAATTCAATTGCATATTGTGACTGACTTATGAATATGCCACGGGGAGATTAATGAACTTAAAGTCCAAGAAAGAACTTTAGTTCACCCATCATCGACATTTCAAAATTATTTTTCATTAGGTTTGCAAAACGTTTTGAAAAATCTGGATTTGTTAAACTAAAAATAATGTCGTCAACATATACTTGAACAAGTAATATGTCTTCCCCGTGACGTCGTGTGAACAAAGTTGGGTCAATAATACCTTTAGTGAACCCATGTTCAATTAGAAAAGAAGACAATTTGTCATACCATGTACGAGGTGCTTGCTTAAGATCGTATAGAGCGTTTTTCAACCTGTAGACGTGATATGGAAATTCTGGATCAATAAACCCTTCAGGTTGGCTGACATAGACTTCTTCTTTCAAAGGACCATTGAGAAAAGCTGTTTTGACATCCATTTAAAAGATTGTGATATTCTTATGAGCAGCATAAGCAATAAACATCCGAACAGCCTCAAGTCGAGCAACAGGAGCAAATGACTCTTCAAAATCAATGCCTTCTTCATGCTTGTATCCTTTAGCCACAAGACGAGTTTTGTTCCGAACCATAATACTTTTAGCATCACACTTATTCTTCCAAATCCATTTGAGAGCAATAACATTCTTTCCTTCTGGCCGTGGAACAAGTTCTCAAACTTGAAGTCTCTCAAATTGATTCAACGCATCTTGTATGGACTCAATCCAACTGTGATCGTCCATAGCTTCTTTGATATTCTTTGGTTCAATTGTGCTGACGGTTAATGCATACATGCAAACCTCAAAATCTGTATGTAGCCGTTGATGAGTCATTACGGGTTTGGATGGGTCACCAATAACTTGGTCTAGAGGATGATCTTTTATCTAAATATGAGTTGAGGGTTGTACTTGGGGGAAATTCTGCACACTTGATGGTTCTAAAGCCGTTGTAGATGACTCAATTTCCTTATGGCTTGGAGGATTATATGGAACAAACTGTGTATTACCATCAAAATTAGCAGAATCTTCTTGATTGACTTCATCAGATTCCGTCAAAGAGATTAGATTGGTTTGTTTTTCAAATGTGGTGACAATAAGAGGAGCCTCATCCGAGTCAACAATGATTGAAGATGTAGAAGGTGAGTCTTCATGAACTTGAGTCGGTTGTACTGCGAAATAGATGGGTGTATCAGAAGACTGTTGCTTAAAATATTCTTCAAACATTGGACAGAACAAATTATTCAAATCTTCTTTGGATGGAGTATTCATCGAATCTGCTGATGAATTATGATTATTGAATCGTTAAAGTTCGAGTTCTAAATAGTCATGTTCAGGAGCCATAGCTGTTAGCTCATCAAACTTGACATGAATAGTCTCCATAATCCTTTTGGTGCGTCGGTTATAAATTCGAAATCCTTTTGATGTTTCCGAATAACCAATAAAAACCCCAATGTCTGCTTTTGGTTTCATTTTTCCAAGATCATCACGGTCATTTGTTGGATAACACAATGAGCCAAACACATGAAAATAAGCAATGTTCGGTTTTTTCAACATTTGGCTTTCTGCCACGTAATAACTCATAAGGTGTTTTGTTATGTCGTGTATGAATGATTGACCGATTTTGAGTAAAATAAGCGGTAGCCACTGCTTCAGCCCAAAGAAATTCAGGTAAGCGAGAAAAGATAAGCATCGTACGAGCAGCTTAAATAAGAGTTCTATTACGTCTTTCAACTACCCCATTTTGCTGAGGCGTTCGAGCAGTTGAAAATTGTTGCATGATGCCTAACTTTTCATAATGAGCTTTAAGAGTTGCATTTTTGAATTCAGTACCATTGTCTGTACGAATCTTGCAAACTTTAGCTTTATAATTCAGTTAAGCTTGAGCAATGAACTTCTTTAATATCTCTAAAGTTTCATATTTCGAATGAAGAAAGTAAACCCATAAATATCAAGAATAATCATCCACAATCACAAGAATATACTTCTTTCCATTAATTGAAGCTACCCGTATAAATCCATATGAAGTAATTCTAATTTGGAGTGATCACTTGGAACTAATTTGAGTGGATGAGAAGCTTTCTTGCTTTTTCCTCTTTTACAGGCAAAACAAAGGTGATCTTTTCCATATTTAAACTTTGGAAGACCATCAACCAAGTCAAGTCTAGTAAGATCGTTTATGGTGCCAAAATTAAGATGTAAAAGTTTGTGGTGCCATAACCATGACTTTATCGAAGTTGCCTTAGATATTAAACAAACGGGTGAGGAAGCAGCCATGTCAGAAATGGAGATGATATATAAATTTGATTCGCGATCGCCTATAAGCAAATCATCTCCTTCCAGATTACGCGCGTAACATGTCTTTGAACGAAAAGCCACTTCTAAATCGCCATCATAAAATTGTCCAACGCTAAAGAGATTATGTCCAAGACCTTCAACATAATATACATGACAAATAGTGATATTGCCCTGTATATAATCACCATAGCCTGTGATTGCTGCAAAATTATTATTTCCAAAGCAAACGGTGCCCATGAATTTATCAATGAAAATTTTTAGCAGTGATCGATGACCCGTCATATGCTTTGAAAAACCACTATCAACAATCCATAGAACAATATGAACTACCTGCAATACAAGAAGAAACAACACATGGACAAGTGGGAAATTTGACTACCCATTTCTTAACAGAAACCGATTGGTTATTTTGACCATTTAGGTTTGTGGTAACAGGAGACCAAACAACATTTGGTTTTGATTCAAACCATTTTTTCTAGATTTGACTAGTTCGAATCTTGTTCTTCATGTATGTGCTTAAAGACTTATCTCGTACATTTCTTCTCTTTGAACTAGAAACCTTATCTTATCCTAAACGCACTAGAAACCTTATCCTTTGCTTTTGAGGCACTTCTCTAACATCAATCTAAGATTTGTAAACACAAAAGTAGTATCTAGAGTCTAGATTGTGTCTCTTTCTTAGAAAACCTCGAATCCTTTAGGAGCACTGTAAGTAGTTTCTAAAGATTTTGGTGTTCTAGAATTAGTGGAGAAGGTTCTACGAACATTTGAACGCACATTCAATTTATGCTTTGCAAGACATTTATCATGACAAGGAATAAGCACATTTTGCATACAAGAAACACATAACAAAGTTTTCGCTTTAGAAGCGTTTGCAACATCAACATCAATTACATTCTCCTTATTCGAAATAACATTCGCAGATGTATTATCTTTTTGCTTATTTTTCCTAACATAAACTAAAACTTTCTTTGCTGGTTTGTTAGAGTTGACTAAAACACTGTTCGTAACACTTGAATCTTTACTCATTGGTCTTCTAACTCTAGATGTAGCATTCACTCCTGTAGAAGATAAACCACTTTTAGTCTTGTTTATTTGTGATTCTTGTGTTGTGACAACTCTGTACATTCCTGGTTTAATGACATTTTTGTTCTGATTTGCCCCTGTTTGTTTGTTAGATGAAGTTTGTAAAGTGACTGATTTTAACACAACATGGTTTTCTTCTGTTTTGGAAACATCCATTTTCTTTTGAAAAGCGTGTTTGTTTAGTGGTGTGACACAAAGAAGAGATTGAGAACCATTTGTTTTGTCAAACTTAGTATTTACAGACTTACCTTTTTCAACTTTTTCCAATCTTGTCTTTAACTCAGATATGGTAGACAAAAGATCCCGATTCTCAGCACGAATAGCACCATATGCATATGTTTTTTCAAAAACATGAACAATTAATTCATCCATGTCCTTTTGAGTTTGAGACCGTGTCTTTTTTATTGAATCGAAAAGATTTTTATATTCCATTTTGGCATTATAAACGTTTCTTATGTATCCAACTATTGGACTTTAAAATCCAAAAAGACACGTTCTCATCCTCAGGTTTAGTTTCTCCATCTTTAAATCCAAAGTAAATCAAGAGGAATTGTGGTTTTTAATTTCTTCGAAGTTGAATCTCATTTTTGTTTTTCTTTTTCATGTTGTAATTTAAATTGAAAATCAACACTTTGCTTTTCACATCTTTGAACATATTTTTCAAGAATTTTTATTCTTGCCTGCAAACCCTCTTGAATCTCAAAAGATTTCTTCTTGACTTTTTCAAGTTCAAAACATTTTAAGATCTTATCCTACTCATTCTGATTCATCAACACAGAACTCATCTCAATATCTTGATTTGAGTGATGCTTCCAAAAGTTGATCTTTCAACAAATCATTTTGATTCTCTAGTTCATCAAGCTCACTTTCTGTCGACTCAAAAACATCTTTCATTTCTTTTATATCCCTTTAAAATAGATTCCGAAAGAATTTTAAGATAAACCTCCAACTCGATAAGAATGGTTTAAACTTGATCTTGACAAAAATCATTGATTGTATCTCTGGCCGGTGATGTGTAAAAAATCTTGCACTTATATAGTTTTTCTGTTTTATTAGCAAAAGATAGCTTTTCAAACGAAACCTTTTATCATGTCTAATTCTTTGACCAAAGTGTGACTTCACATTGGCCATATTTTTGGATACCAGAATCTTAAACCGGGTGAATAAGAAGAAGAGTGGAAAATATTTTTGCTCGACAGAAAGCTTCGTTTTGAGGAATAAAATCTTAATAAAGCGCAATTTAATTTTTGTAGTTAATTGTCCCAGGCAATTTTTGTTATTTGCTACAGCAATTGGATCATCGCATTTTTCTGTCATTTTTTGTTGGACTTTTTAAAAGCATCCTTAAGAGGTCCTCAGAATCTCTAACATTCAAAGGAATTTCTAAATTACCTAAACTAGATGCAACATATAACTTTGGACACTTTGAAATTGCTTGCTTGAGTGTATAAGGATTCGGATACCCCAAACCATGTTTTAATTGTTGGTCATATACTGACAATGGTTTTGGTCCAAGCATAAACATTCCTTGTAAAGAATTGCCAAGTTTCAAAATCAGATCAACATTCTTTTTTAGTTTGGCCTCAAGATCTAGAATAGTATCATGATAAGTATCCTCTTTTTCACTCATTTGCCTTTTTAAAATTGAATGAGTCTTTTGTAATTCCTCATTTTTCCGTTTGTAATTTTTGACATCTAAATCTAATTTATCTCGTTGTTTTTCGAGATCTCGAATGATATCTCGATCACGAACTAATTGAGACTGAGCTTGTTTATTATAACGTTTTGCCCGTTCATCAGCTTCAAGAAATTCGTTGAGATAATTATTATCCTTGTTTATGTTTTCCAAAATCCGAACCCGTTCCTTATACATCTCAAGCTGACTAGTCAAATGCGTGTTTTGTGTTTAGACTTGTTGAATAAATATTCATTGTTTTTCAGCATCCTGATATGCATTTCTAGCAAGTTTTTCTACTGCACATAGATCAGGAACATGTGTATCTTTTTCAACACTACCACTATTAACATTTCCCTTGAATGAATCAAATTTAATATTGCTATTAATTTGATCATCACCAATGGTACTGTTAATAATTTTAGTATGAGTTGGATACATTGGTTCATTATTCTCATCGATGGATGAAGATTGTACCTCACTTATAAATGCAGACTCATAGCTTGGCCCATCATCAGAAGTATGATCAACTGGTTGAATTCTGGCCATTAAGCATATGATTTGCCTGATTTTCTTTTAATTTCATCCATCCTTGATTGCGGTCAGCAAAGAGAAAATCATTCAGCTCATCATTAAATAATTAACACCAGCTTCATCCTGTTTTGCCAGCAACATCTGCTCCATGAAATACTTCGAGTCACGAACCCTTGGCTTTGGACAATTCCTAGCATAATGTCCTTTTCCACTGCAGTTGTAGCATTGAACTGTTGAAGTATTGCCTGAAGACGGAGTGCGAAGAGTCCTTTGAACATTTCCAGTCTCATTCGGAGCATTCATTCCCTCAACAACTTCCTCTTGAACATAAGCTCGTCTGTTATTTCTTCTGGTATTACCAGAATCTGCTTTTGAAATAGTCAACACACACCCCGGTCGCCTTGAAATTGATTGCTTGCTTCTGGTGTTGGATGAAGCACGAAGATGATTATTTGTCGGATTAGAGAAATTTTGAGTAATAGCTTTTGCATGTAACAACATTGCAGAGACTAGAGGATCTTCAAAATTGTTGTGGACATCATCCTGCTGGTACTCATCATCATAATCAACCACAGACAGTATGAGTGTCACAAATACGATGATGTTTGTCTGGAGAAGAACCCGTGGTTTGCTACTAGATCCAAAAGGGTCTGAGAACTTTTAACTTATTTGCTCTTGAAGCATTAACCAGTTTCTCAAATTGCTGAAGATAGTAAAAGAGATAATCTAGACGAATCCACATTCAATTGTTTAGCAAGACCGAACTTGAGTCCATAATTTCAAAACCATAGGAATTTAAAGAGATAAGAATATACGGAGTAAAGGATAACTAAGCAAGGTGATGCTCCGGTTGCAAACTATTCAGAAACTTTGTGTTAATTGTCACGGTTGGAAAATTCATGTTGTTTCTTTCCAAATCATTCATTAATTGAGCAAAACGGTTGTAAACAGAAACAAGTGCTTCTCCTGGTTCAGCAACAAATTGATCAAATTCGTTCGTGAAACGTGTTTCTCTGTCAACTTTGTTTTGTATAGTTCCCCTCATCAAACGTTCAACTCGTTTCCACATATCCTTGGCCGAAGTGCAAGCATCCACAGAATTGTAAATCTCATTAGGAATAGAAAGTAGAATCATATTCATGACCTCCATTTCAGCATCATGAAGCAATAAGTCATCACCTTCAAGATCCTCTGCAGTTTGCAATCGTGGTATTGACGAACCTTCAGGTGTGAAAATCTTAAACTCATAAGGGCCTTCATCAAGTGCTTTGAGAAGCCACTTCCGATTATCTCTCTTCCGGTTTAGATATCGTCTGAATCTACTTGCCCACGGTATGTAACTACCCCTTTCAAGCATGGGAGGCCTAGTCTCAGAACCGGCAATCAGAAGGATTTGTTGGTAATGTTTTGATGTCGACATGTCTTATGATTTCAGATTGGATCTTTGTAGACGAAAATGAGTGATATTTGTGAGAATAGTATCAAATTCGGTAACAGTAGTCAAACTCGGACAACACTGTTCACGGATAACAAGTAGTCTGAAGATCGATATACTTCTCGAACAGTACACAAACTCGGTAATCTACAAACTTATTAAACTCGGAAATTCAAACTCGGTAAAACCTAAAACTCGATTTAGCTACAAACTCGGTAGGTCCAAATTTTGAAAAATTCAACAATTATGGATTATTAATAACCACAAATTCGATGAAACCGAAATTTATGAAGAACTAGAAATCTAAAAGTCCATAAAATTCAAATTCGATAAACCCCGAATTTGAGCGTCCGATTAATTTAAAATTTTAAAAATTTTATTTTCAACACTTCAATTCACAACGATAAAACCGTGAATGGATATATGTTAGTTATGCTTTTAAAAGCTTATTTCCGAGATAAAACGTACAAAACCTTATTTCAACAAATTCGATAAAACCTAAAAATGTGAAACTTCATAAAACTCAGATAAAAGCCCGAGTTAGAAACTAAGCTCCTATATAACGATTTTCGATAGAACCCGAAAGGTCGTATATAACTATTAGCAAGATATTTTCATATCGAAATTACACAACTATCACTACTGATCTGCAAAAAACAAGAATAAAACACTTCTGAGAAATGCAAACTTCTTCCGAGAACACGAATACCACTTCCGAGAACTGCTAACGAAGTAAAACACACTTCAAAATCCCAATACTTAAATTTACTGCCAAAATCGATCTCGAAAGCTCAAAATCTTCAACCGAATTCTTTGAACATCATTGTACGCTTCTCGGACACAAATCAAATTCTCATACGTGAAAAAACATCACAAAACGAACACTCTAATTCTCTATTGGCGATTGATACCACTTTGTTAGGTCACATTAATCTTGAATCAATCATATCGAACATGTATGCATAGAGAGAATAGTAGAGAAGGGCAAGTATTTGAAATTCAAATGATATAAAAAGGAGGGAAAATGGAAGAGTTTGTTACAAGTGCATCACCCTCTAATGAAGATTAGAGGGGTATTTATAGGTGATAAGAAGAGAGGCATCCCTTCCTATTTTTTCTAACTTGTCACATCAAGCCCCTAGACTTTGGTAAATTTATGCTATTCATTCTTTTAGCATAATATACCTTATTACAAACTACTTTGACATTAGAAAAAGAAACACTAATGACTTAAATAATACAAAATCACATAATTGACACTTTTAATGATCCTAACAGACTTTTTGGTGTAAGTCCTTGAAATGAGTCCATGCTTCTGAGAGAGACTCTCCTTGATATTGTTGGAACATCAGGATGTCGTTACGGAGTTTTGTAGTCCTTCTCAGTGGAAAGAATTGAGCAAGGAAACGAGTGTTATGATCCTCCCATGTGGAGATGGATCCTGCTGGAAGACGTTCAAGTTAATTGCTAGCTTGATCGCGAATGGAAAATTGAAATAAATGCAGGTGCGTTCTTTCCCTATTTGCAACATCAAAGTCGAGTGAGTCCCACAAGTTTTAAGAAATCCTGAGATGTTGGTTTAGATCCTCGGACCGAAGTCCGTGGAAAGAGCATTCGTTTTGCACCAACCGGATATAGGTGGTCTGGATTGTAACAACCCAAAGTTTTACGACGCGTATGACGATCCGAATGTCGATAAAAACGTCTAATTATTATTTTTATCAATTCATGTGAACGAACGTATCGGCATTTAAAATTTTATATAATTTGTTGTAAATAATTAATTTTCATATTTTATTACAAACTGAAACTAGAAATATATCTATTTTTGGAACATTTCGCGAGTCACCGTTTGATCGACGCGTTCGATAAACTTTTTTAAGCATCTGAAATTTACTGACTTCGTCTCGTTTATTAATTTGTGATCGTAAATTACAATGTAACGAACCTTTCGTCTTTGTTCCTTGGCCTTGTCCAAGGCTCGCTTTTAAACATTCAGCGTTTTTCATTCCACGGGGGTAAAATAGTTGTACATGTTACATTTAATTAAATGTCTACTTAAAAGAAATGCAAGTAATAAAAATTAACGAGAAAAAGAGGGAATGAAAAGTGTATGCATGCCGGAGCTCATGACAATTTCCGGCATGGGCTCCTAACACAACCAAACCCCAAGTTTTGAATAGTCCCAAACAACATGGCACAGAACATATAATTTAATTTCTTCCACCCTGGGGGGGGGGGGGGGGGGGGGGGGGGGGGGGGGGGGGGGGGGGGGGGGGGGGGGGGGGGGGCCGCGGGGGGGGGGGGGAGGGGGGGAGGGAGGAGGCGGGGGGGGGGATGTTGAGGGAGGGGAGAGAGGAGGGCGGGAGGGGGGGGGGGGGCGGGGGGGGAGCGATGTATATTTTTTATTAATGTTTGTATTTTTTTTGGGGGGAAAAGTGTCTTTGGCCATTGGGTTTGACCGGATATAAGCCAACACACACAAACAACTGTTAATACAAATAATGTCCAAAAACGTTATTTATATTTTTCGACCTCTCAATGTTTTGATAATAACAAAATGTGAAAACATTTACGATAAAATTAAACGTTTATAAATTACTAATCATAAAATTCTATTTTTATGATTAATCACTTAAGGTATGGATAAACAAATCATTAAACATGATTAGTGATCAAGAAAATATTTTTTTTAAATCTTATACTTCCACAAAAATGTTTTTATAAAAATATAAAAACAAATTATTTATTAATTAAAAGAAATGTTTTATTAAAAACATAAAATTTGAATTTCAAATTTCCCCCCCAAAATGGAAGGTTCCATAACAGATACAACCTTCACCACAAAAGGACAAAAAAAAGAGCGGAGTCTAGTGGCGGCCCCCTTATAGGTGCGGCGGCCCCCTTATATATAAGGGGCCGCCGAGACCGTCACCAGCAAAGCTATTTTTTGTCCCCTATAATACTAGGCCACCCATTTCAAAATTAACTTCCTCTTGCCAAAAATTCAATCAGATGTAGTTTCTCTCTTCTTCCTTTCTTTCTAAAACACATATCTTGATCACTAACATTCTTTGATTTTGTTTCAAGTGATTAATTCTTTCTTCCTCTCTTCTTCACCTTCTAATCAAGTGCAAGAGAAGAACATTCGTATTCTTCTACATACGAATTGTTATCAAGTGATCTTTCTTTCTTCTCTTCTTCAAGATCACAAACATCCCATTAGATATTTTGTGTTGTTGTATTAAAGGGATTCAAGTGTAAGATACAAGGTGTAGATAATAATATTGGTGTGATTTGGATTGTGTGTCAATCCAAGAGTGTAGATCTTGTGAGTGTTTGAAGACTTAGTGAAGTCTTAGATTGGTTCTAGCTAAGATTAGGACTCGACATCTAGCTTAGTGTCGGAAAAGAAAGTAAGCGACGTGTAAACGGTTTTCTCCGCCTAAAGGGAGCTTGTTGACATAGTGAAATCTCGAGTGGAGTGCTCGGGGAGTGGAGTAGGAACGAAGAGGTGCTTCGTTGCCGAACCACTATAAATCTTCGGTGTTTTGGTTTGATCGTTTCTTCTTTATCTCTTTACTTATTAACTTGCATTATAGATATTTTTAGTTGTGATTCATATTGTTGGTTGATTGACATACATCTCGAATCAAACTATTTCATAAGCAAACTTTTAAAACGCTAATTAATCGGTAAAACTATTCAACCCCCCCCCCCCCCCTTCTAGTTTCTACAATTGGTATCAGAGCAAGGTCACTCAAGATTTTTAAAATATATTGTATTTTAAAGCTTGGATCGATCTATGGATTCTGACAAATATCTAGAAGGGCAATCTATGCAAAGACCACCACTTTTTGAAAGCGATAGTTTTATTTATTGGAAAAATAGATTCGAGACATATGTTAAATCAAAAGATTTAGATCTTTGGCATGTTATTACCAATGGTTATCTCTTTTGAAAAACAAACGGATGATCTTAAGAAAAGGCTTGCAAAAAAATAATGAAGCCAAAATGGTTATTACAACGCTTTGTCCTAGAAAAGAATATGAACGAATTTTCATGTGTAATACGGCAAAAAATAAATTTGGAAAACCTTGTTTAATCCACCCATCAAGGTAAATAGTCAAGTCAAAGATAATAAGATCGACCTTTTGGTCCAACAATATGAACAATTCAGCATTTCCGAAGACGAATCTATATATAATGCTTTTGCTAGATTTAATACTATTATTACTAGTCTTAAAGCTCTTGATGAAGTTTCTTAGGGCTCTACATCCTAAATGGAGAGCAAAGGTCACGGCAATTGAAGAATCAAAAGACTTGACATCACTATCTCTTGATGAGCTCATTGGAAACCTCAAAGTCCACGAGATGATCATCAAGAAAGATTCCGAAATAGTCAAAGCAAAAGTTGAAAGAAAATCTCTTGCATTAAAGGCTAAGAAAGAATCTAGTGATGAAGAGTGTTCGACTTCCGGTAGTGAAGACGAAGAGTATGCCATGGCGGTAAAAGACTTCAAGAAATTCTTTAAGAGAAGAGGTAGATTCGTGAGACAACCTCGGAACGACAAAAAGACGTTCCAAAGAAGCCGTGATGACAAGACCAGTAAAAATGATAGAAAATGTTTTAGATGCGGCGACCCGAATCATCTTATTGGAGAATGTCCAAAACCACCGAAAGACAAGAACCAAAGAGCCTTTGTCGGAGGTTCTTGGAGCGATAGCGGTTATATGAAAGATGATGAGAAGGTCAAAGACGAAACATGTCTTGTAGCTCATGCATCAAGTGAATTATGCATGGAAGTCACTTGGAACCCAACAATGATCAAGACATCGGTAAAAACCAACCACCCTTCAATACTCTTCCTCTTATCACTACTTACATAACAAAAAACAAAGGCACCTACAAAATGGAGTGTAAATGACGTTTTTGTTAGTAAAACACCATCTCCGCATTAAAACCAACAATAGGCAAATGGTACGAAAACTTCTAAATGACTCACCCACAAAAAAGAAAATTTAATTCACCTTATGCAAACTTAGGATTTAAACTTGCAAGAATAGTACACAAAGTGGAAACCAATCAAGTTACAGTAACTATTACCACCCCCCCACCTCTGTAAACACATGATAGTGAAATCACAAGGAATGGTAAAGGTCTGAGGTACGCTTGTACGAGACGCGTCCTCTCCCGTGCACTAACACAACACTACCATCCTAACTTCCCACCCTCCACCGTTCACCCCAAAGACTACTCCCCCTCAATCATCCCCACCCCCTGAATATTCCACTCTCAACTTGACCCCATTCGCACATCCTACACGCCAACCCGACTACTCGCACACCCCCTGCCAACTAACTGGCCCCAACCCCACTTCAACGCCTTATTGCAGTCCCCCATAAAATAGTGCAGCAGGAGTCCCCCCACCTCCCCCCGCCTACACACCATGTGCCGACACGGCCCACGCACCGAAAAACTACGTCTCGCACCCCGCATCCACATGCATCAAGCGCCCCGACAAACAAAGACCAGGCAGGGACACAACGGGGGAACCACCATTAACATAAAGTGCCCACCGCCATACGGATTAACTGCTGTCCCGATACACCCCAACGGATACTCACGAAGCATCCAACGTGCGGTATGAATATCAGCGGGGGGATGGGGTAGGTTCGGCTGGGGGGGGGGGGGGGGGGGCTGTGGTGGGAGGGGGGGGGGGGGGGGGGGGGAGCTTGTGCGATACATTTCAAGGAACCGGGGGGGGGAGGGGCGCAGGGGGGCCGGGGGGGGTGGAGGGAGAGGACTCACATGAGGGGGGGGGGGGCGGTAGGATAGGGGACGGGGGGGCATCGCCGCACCACGGGGGAATCCCAAAAAACTACCTCCCAACCCCTCCCACCCACTTCTTCAACCTCACTATACCCCGACGCGCCCCCTCACCCTCTGCTACTCTCCAAATTCACCCATCCATATCCAATTCTCCACCTCCCAACAAAACACCTCATCCCGCATTTTTTACAACTTCACCAAATTGGTCCACCAGGGGGGGGGGGGGGGGGGGAACACCGGGGGGGGGGGGGGGGGGAGGGGGGGGCGGGACCAACACGCGCTGGCCCCCCCGTCCCCCCGGTCTCCTCCGCTGAGGGCACCATGCTATTATCTCCTTCCCCCCACGTCCCAACCCTCCGCAGGTCGACTCCCTCCAATAAATCCCCCGTCTCCTTACCCCACCCCAACCACCCCTCCTGGGGGAAAATTTAGACGCGTCCCCCACGCACGACCAACCCTCCATCACTACCAACGATCCGGGGGTCCCGCCTAGACCCCCAAACTCTCTTCCCCGGCCCCCCCCCCACGGGTGCCCGGGGCTGAACCGGGCCCTCGTTAGGGAGCACTCTTGGAGGGGGGGGCGGGGGGGGGGGGGGGCGTTGGAGTTTATATGTGGATGGGGGAGGGTGTGGGGGGGGGGGTGGGGGGGGGGGATGGGGGGGCCTGGCGGCGGTGGGGCGACGTCTATCTTCTGGATTTAGAGGTTTGGAAAGTCCAATGCTGGTTTTTTTATTTCGTTATTATCTGGGGGGTACATATTAATACATGCACACCATCAAAACGACAACACAAAAAACACAAAACACACAACATCAACACAGCAAACAAACCCACCTGCAAACAACACTCCCAAAACGCAAACCCTCCACCCTCACCCAAGCCCCAACCGATCCCCCCCCCCTTAATCCTCCCCAGACAAATACCCTCCTGGGTTAGTCAATTGTCATTTCCTTCTTCTCGGTTACACCGTCCGCGAACCTAAATGCTCAAAACTCCCAAAAAAAAGGTAAATGCGCTTATCAGTGGGGTCGTTAAATAAACACACACTAGGACAAAATCAAAGAACAACTCAAACCGTGACATTCGAATGAAACCGCCGCCACCCCCCCGTCCCCCCCCCATCCCCCGCCCCCCACACACTCCCCTCCCCCCCCACATCCCCCCTCCCGCCCCCACCCAGTAAGACAACACCCCTTGGTGGATGATGTACCTTATGAAGGAAGACGCTATTAGGGGAAATCAAAAAGAAAATCAAGAAAACAAGTAGAGGATGAACACCAATAGAATTGATAAAGTATGTTCAATATTAGGAAATCTATGGAACCATCCCCTTAGAAAATGTCATAGGAAAGCCTTAACCAAAGGAACCCTTAATCACAGTCCCCAAAAGAAACCCAAGCCAACTTATAATTTGCTTCAATATCATTACATCTGTCTACCGCTAAACCTACAGGGAGTGTTTTGTCTTAAGGATATACTTAGGGCGGTGGAGGGTTAGGGCGGGGGGGGGCCTTAGGGGGGGGGGGGGGAAGGGACTAGGGGGTGGGGGAGAGTTTGGGGGGGGAGGTGGAAGGAGGGGGGGGGGGGTGGGGGGGGGGGGTGGCGCCGGGGGGGGGCCAGGGGGGGGGGGAGGGGCGCGAGTCAGAATTGCATGCAAGGTGGCGGCCGGGGGAAACAAATACCACCTTTCATATCACGAGTAAGTCTAAACTATCCCCCACACCTCCACAGCCCGTACAACTTCCACCTGATATCATAATACTCCCACCTAACTCAATCTCCTTACAATATATACAACAACAACACGAGCAACTGGCTAGAATAGTTTGCTCCAAA
The DNA here is from genome assembly GCA_026074375.1 of Tanacetum coccineum. NCBI lineage: Eukaryota > Viridiplantae > Streptophyta > Magnoliopsida > Asterales > Asteraceae > Tanacetum > Tanacetum coccineum. Next base: position 121,083 of record BQNB010001686.1, read on the forward strand.
GGCAACAACACACCAACATGAGGGCAAATGATACTGTCATCCCCTACACACCGGTAGCACGTCTAACCCGTTTTCGTAGGCGGCAACGCCCGGAAAGAAAAAGGGTATGGAGCTAGGGGGAGTCGGGTAGGGGCGGAGGGGGGGGGGGGGGGGGGGTGGTGTGGGGGGGGGGGGGGGGTGTGGGGGTGTGGGGGCGGGGGGGGTGGGGGGGGGGTTGGTGTGGGGGGGGAGGGGCCGGGATAGATTTTAAAAAAGAAATTCCCACATGGAAGTGGGCACACTAGCGTTCCTGGAACGGTATGTTTAAAAAACCACCATCCAAACCCCCCATCTCTCTTTACACATATTTCCCCGCCCACTCTCTTTAAACCAGAATCAGAACCCCCCCCCCCTCCACCATGAAACCACCCGAACCCCTCCCGCTCGCCCGCCCTCAAGGTGAAATCACTCAACCGCCTCAAAACAACAACCCCCCCAGCCAAACCCCAGTTTCCATTGAGCTCACCCAACACAAAAACACCCGCCCCACCTCCCGCGCCGCTAACCAAACCCAATACCAATTAACCCTCACAAAATACGCCTCACAAAACACAAATTTGTAACTGGCCAAACACTCGACTCCGTCCCAATATATGCATTCAAATATCCCCAACCCCCCCCCATGTCCATCCTGCTAAACTCCTAATCTCCATCATTTGATCGCCAGACCCAACAACCCCAAATGGCAGTACCCCCAAACCCCCCAGGCCGCGATTACAAAACAAACCCACACACCTACACCAACCCGCCCATCAACCTCCCAAATGGACACTCCTCAAACACCCCCACCAGTCCCTCCACACCCATACCACCCAACCACCCCACCCCGTCCCTCATCCTCACAGAGTAGGACTTAATAACAACCCCGACATCGCTAGGGCCACACACTGTACTAAACCCACCACACCCAGCCCCTAGAAAGGCCCGTAGGCCCATAATCATGGTATATTATGATCTGTCTGCCTTTGAAGCCCGTGCAGGGATCCAAGAAGGAGCTCCCAAAACCTCACACACTATAAGCGGTAATATCGACTCTGTACTCCGCTACATTAGAAGTGAGGCAAACTAGCGCACGTAGATTCTTTAACCTATGGACCACTGCCACTGCAACCCCTCGACCAAGCCGCCAACTTTATCATGGCTGGATCAACATAGGCCCTCACGCGGCCCAATCGGTAAAAAAGACCAAACGATTGCAGAATAGTTATGTCCATCTAGTAATCACGCCTCAACAACCCCGCATCTTAACATCAAAACTCCACTAATCCAGAAGCCGAAATACTAAGCGGTCGGAAAAGGCATTTCAACAAGCACTATTGTAAAAAACATAAAGGCTCTCTCATAAACGACCTACGAAGTACATCTCATGGTGACGTACCCATCATTGGGTAGCTGGGGACAATAAAGTCTCATTTGAACCTTAAGCAAAAACCCTCCCCCCCCACCCGACCCAACCCTTGTGCAACACATCTCTAACCAAAAACATCGAACTTCGTCACCACAGTTGAAGTACAATCCTGTTAGCTGGTGATTAAGCCCACGAATTTGCTTAGGTGCATTTGTCTGTGGGTTTGTGAGGTGGTTTGTCCGTGTCCCCTGGTTGGTAGTCTTTCATTCCTCCGTTCGCCTGGAAACACCCTCCAACTCTCGCACTCCCCCTACCCCATAAACCCGTCCGACAACATATGCCGACATTCTCAGCATAAAAACCCCTCCAACGTGAATCCGTTTTAACTAACTACGACTTGGTTCTATATGCTGGAGGGGGCGCACGATACCTAAATCATAATTAAGTACGCAACTCCTTACTTTTTCTTTTATCTGTACCAATTTGCTATTCCGTGTTCATTCCGAGTCGAGACCAACTTAAATACTCATCGAAGTACTTTAAACACACATTTAAATTGCGAAATGCAAGGTTAAATTGTCACTGAATCCTCTCTAGTCAAATTTTTGTCCAAAAAAACAAATGTCAGTAAATCACAACAAACTGGGGGGCAGCGGGCGGCCCCCATATATGCGGTCCCCTTATAATAATAATTGTACCGGCCAAAGAATATGGGACCGTGGAGCCATCAGAGAAACAAATATGTTACAAACCTGAAAACCAAAATTTATCCAAAACACAAAAACAAACATACCACCCATTCCCAGCGGCCATTGATGAACACACGCCCAATCCACCACAAACTCAAAATCGACCATTACAAACTAAAATAAAGATCAAATCAACATCAATAATACATTTTTGATCCTAATCACATCTAAGATCATCAATTGTAAGTCATTTTCAACCATCTTTCATTTTGAGTCTAGGGTTCATGATGAAACAACCACAAATAAAATTGGGTATTTTTAATTTTTCTTTTGAAAAATTGTTCATTAAAACGCACATATGAAACCAAAGAAATAACAGAGAGAGAAGTTTTCCTTAATTGGAAAAAGAGGATGGGTTGGCAAGACAGCCCAAGCTTGTTGTATTGGGGGGATATGGTGTGGTATCCAAGGAAATGAAGGGTTTGCTTTATTTAACCAGCAACCCAAGGTTTGAGTTGGGTTACAGAAAGTCGGGCTGCTCACGTTAGGAACACAAGGTGGGGTGTAGGGAAGGAATTAGGTGCGACTCTCTAGCGATGCACCGCAGGCGGTGGGGGGGGTGGAGTGTGATTGTGAGGGTATGAAGGGGTGATTATGGGTATTGAATGAGGGAGATACAGGAATATGGCGAATGAGTGAGGGGACAATGCGCTGGAGAGGTTAGATGTGTGGGGTGTGTATTATTCGGTGGGAGAGAATGTGTTTGGTTTTTGTGTGGGATAGCGGTGGGAGTGGCAGGGAGAGTGAGATGTTTTTGACAAACCCTATCAATGTATGCAAATCTTATATCTACGGGAAGCATTTTAGTTATACATTGTATCCTAGTGGTTTTAATTGAACAAATTTAAAATAAAAATAAAAAATACCCAATTTTAATTTTTGGTGTTCATCATGAACCCTAGACTCAAAATGAAAGAAATGGTTGAAATGACTTACAATTGATGATCTTAGAGATGTTAGGAATGATTATTGATGTTGATTTGATCTTCAATTTAAGTTTTAATGGTCGATTTTGAGTTTTTGGTGGATTTGGGGTTGTGTTCGTCAATGGCCGCTGGAAAGGGGGTGTTTGTTTTTGTGTTTTGAAAATTTTGGTTTCAGGTGTACATATTTCGTTTTCTCTGATGGCGGTCCCATATCTCCTGGCGGTCCCTTATATATAAGGGGGCCGCCTATATGGGGGCCGCCCGCAGGCAGTGATTTCTGACTTTGTTTTGACAAAAAATTGACTAGGAGGAGTGACAATTTAACTTGCATTTCGCAATTTAAATGTGTTTAAAAAAAGTACTTTGGATGAAGTATTTAAGTTGTCACGACACGGAATAGGAACACGACAAAATTGAGACACGAAGAAAGAGATGCGTACTTAATATGATATATGGAATGTGTTTTCCATCATTCCTAAACCAATACTAATATTTTAAACATTCACTTTAAGGGGTTTAGTGAGAATGTCGGCACTGTTGTCGACGGTTTTGTACTTTTCGATAGATATATGTCCTTTTAAACATTATCACCGGAGCGGAAGTGTGACGAAATCCGATGTGTTGGGTACGAGAGTGTTGCACCGGGTTTTGGCCTAAGGTCAATAATCGCGCCTAATTATTTGTCGCACAAGATGGAAACGTCCATCGAGTCGTACATCGTAGTCGATGAAGAGCTTGTTCCATCCATAGTGCTTGTTACATTATGCCTTTCGACGCTTACCGTATTGGCTTCGGTATGTGGATATAGCAGAGCGTTGTTATCTCGAGAACCAAGATGTCAAACAACATCCCACGAACGTACAAATACCGCTAGTGCTCTTTTCGGTCCACATAATCTCCCGCATGATCAGAGTCGGCATATACTACGGTTTCTAATTCTGTCCCCATTAGGATACAATAAACATAATCCATAAATGCGTAGTGCCTTTAATGTAACGGAAGATACGATTAACCCTCTTAGGTGAGAGTTTTGGGAGCCTCCTAGGAAAGGCGGGCACAAAGGCAGACACTAAACATGATATTGGGCCTACTTACCATTAGGATTATAAGTAAGTAAACTACCATCATGCCAGAATACTTGGTACTAACTACCGACTCACACTCAGTTTCATCTTTCGTGAGTTTAGTATTGAGGACAGGAGTTTTCATTATTTAGAATCTCTAGACCAAATTTCTTAAGCATATTCTTTAAATATACTTAGAATGATTAAAGAAATACCATCTGACCATTTGTTTAATATTTGTAATCCAAGGAAGAAGTTAAGTTCACCCATCATGCTCATATTCGAACTCGTACAAGCAGATTTTGGCAAAATCTCACACATGTCTTGACAAGAGCGAAACCAAATATATATCGTCGACATATATTTTTAACAATGATGAGATTTGAACTTTCTCTTCTTATAAAAGAGTGTTATCTACCATTTCCCATTATAAAATTCATGTTTAATAAGAAAAGCTTTTTAATCATCATACCAAGCTTTGGGTGCTTTCTTTAATTTATAAACATGGGATTTTCGTTTTTTTTGAAATCCAATGAATCTCGGAGGTTTTTGCCACCAATACCTCTCATTGGATAAACCGTTCAGGAACGCAACATTTTTACATCCATTTGGAATAATTTAAAATCTAAGGCGCAAGCATAAGCTAATAATATTCTAATCGACTCAAGTCTAGCAACCGAAGCATAAGTTTCATCATAATCGATGCCCTCTTGTTGGTTGTAGCCTTGAGCAACTAATCTAGCCTTATTTCGAGAAACAATACCGTTCTCATCTAACTTATTTCTAAACACCCACTTAGTTCCTATAACTTCAATATTTCTTAGGTTGTGGAACTAACCCCAAACGTCCGTTAGCAAGAATTGATAAATTCTTCTTGCATGGCGACTATCCAACTTTCATCTCCTAAGGCTTCATTTACATTCTTAGGTTCTATGGTAGAAATGAAGCAATAAAAGTTGCTTTGGTTTTGGGCTTGTGATCTAAGGGTTCTTTGGTTAAGGTTTCCTATGACATTTTCTAAGGGTATAGGTTCCATAGATTCCTTAATATGACTACTTTTATCAATCTCTATAGTTTCCAATCCACAACATGTTTCTAGATTTTTTCTTTTTGATTTCCCTAATACTTCTTCTTCATCCATGGTCCATCATCCACCAAGGTATGTCTTAGCATTGGTGGAGTTTCATCCGAGAAGTCACGTTGAGTGATTCTGTTAGATGTTCCTAGTGTGTTTAATAAGAAAGAAATAGGCTTTACTATTTTTTTGGCGAGTAACCTAAGAAAGACACCATCGTAAGACTTGGGTCCAAACTAGGTAAGGTAATCTTTAGGTGTTTAGGATAAGCACTGGCTTCCAAACACTCTAAAATAATCCAAAGAGTAGGTTCCTACCTCTCAAGATTTCATAAGGTTGTTTTTTTCCTAGGATGCTCTAATTAAATCGGTTAGTATTTATGTTTAAGTCTCTATGGCATTACACCAAAACTTTTGGGGTAATGATTGTTCGTAGTCACATAGTTTCTACTCATTTCTTTGGAAGTGTCCCTATTTTTCCATACACCACTCCATTTGATATGAGGAGTGCGTGGAGCGAGAAGTTATGAGTAATAACCATTGGCATCATAAAATTCTCCAAATTGCACTTCCTTATCGAAATCTTACCGTGATACGTTTTTATGACACTATTGTACTTCCTATGTTGATTTTGGATTTTCCTTACTAAAAATTTCAAATTGAGATCGAGGGCTTCGTTTTATCCTTAAAGAATCTAGTCCAATTATACCTTAGAGTAGTCATCTAACTATGACTAAAGGTGGTAACACGGGTTTTGATAATGGCTTATAAAATTGTTTAACTTCATTATCACTAGCAACGGGAACTTTTACATTGTTTACTATTATGTGTTTTGGTCTAGGACCCAAAATAGATTTTTGAAAAGACACACTTTTCTCAAATCCAGGCGTAGTTGCTGGTGGCGGTCCCATATTTGCTTTGGGGGCCGCCTGCACATTAAGGGGGCCGCCCATATTTATGGGACCTCCATCAGAGGACGCCTTTTTCTGGGCTTTCACAAATTTTATTTCTTTAGTTCCACTAGATGATGCTTCAAATGAATTAAACCCTAAACCTAACTTTTCTCTAGAGGGTTTTTGATTATTTAGCATTTCATTTAAGCAATGTGTGCTCTTTTCAAACTTGGTTAGTTTAAGAGCTTCCTCTTTAAGCTTTTCATTTTCAATTTTAAGCATATGACATTTTACACATTCGAGATCAACTCCCTTGTTTTTCTCGAGTGTAGACACCTTTTCTTTTAGAATACTAATTTCCTTTTCTAAACTAGTTCTAGCGGCTTTTAATCTTTTGTTTTTAGTGATTATCTTTAAACTCATTTTGCACAGTTTATCATATTCGTTATCTAATACTAAATCATCTATTGACGAGTTTTCATCACTAAAGTAAGAGGATTCAGAACATACCTCACTTGATGCTTGAGCTACGAGACACGTTTCGTTTTTGACTTTCTCGTCATCTTCTTCACCGTTATCACTCCAAGAAACTCCAACAAAAGCTTTTTGGTTCTTGTCTTTCGGTAGCTTTGGACATTCTTCAATAAGATGATTCGGGTCGCCACATCTAAAGCATTTTCTATCACTTTTACCGTTTTTGTTGTCTCGACTTCTTTGGAACGTCTTTTTGTCGTTCCGAGGTTGTCTCATGAATCTTCCTCTTCTTTTGAAGAACTTCTTGAAGTCTCTTACCGCCATGGCGTACTCTTCGTCTTCACTTCCGGAAGTCAAACACTCTTCATCACTAGATTCTTTCCTAGCCTTTAAAGCAAGAGATTTCCTTTCAACTTTTTCTTTGACTATTTCGGAATCTTTCTTAATGATCATTTCATGAACTTTGAGGTTCCCGATAAGTTCATCAAGAGATAGTGACGTTAAGTCTTTCGACTCTTCAATCGCCGTGACCTTTGCTCTCCATTTAGGATGTAGAGCCCTAAGAAACTTCCTAACATAGTTCTTGCTAGAATAACTTTCATCAAGAGCTTTTAGACTAGTAATAATAGTATTAAATCTAGCAAAAGCACTATTTATAGATTCGTCTTCGAAAATGACGAATTGTTCATATTGTAGAACCAAAAGGTCGATCTTATTATCTTTGACTTGACTATTACCTTGATGGGTGATTAACAAGGTTTTCCAAATTTCTTTTGCCGTATTACACATGAAAATTCGTTCATATTCTTTTCTAGGCAAAGCGTTGTAAATAACCATTTTGGCTTCATTATTTTTTGCAAGCCTTTTCTTAAGATCATCCGTTTGTTTTTCAAAAGGGATAACCTCATCAAGTTTGGTTTCCGGATTTTGAATAATAGGTTGAAAATCACCATTGGTAATAACATGCCAAAGATCTAGATCTTTTGATTTAACATATGTCTCGAATCTATTTTTCCAATAAATAAAACTATCGCTTTCAAAAAGTGGTGGTCTTTGCATAGATTGCCCTTCTAGATATTTGTCGGAATCCATAGATCGATCCAAGCTTTAAAATACAATATATTTTAAAAATCTTGAGTGACCTTGCTCCTGATACCAATTGTAGAAACTAGAAGGGGGGGTTGAATAGTTTTACCGGTTAATTAGCGTTTTAAAAGTTTGCTTATGAAATAGTTTGATTCGAGATGTATGTCAATCAACCAACAATATGAATCACAACTAAACTATCTAATAATGCAAGTAATAAGTAAAGAGATAAAGAAAGAAACGATCAAACCAAGACACCGAGATTTATAGTGGTTCGGCAACGAAGCACCTCTTCGTTCCTACTCCACTCCCCGAGCACTCCACTCGAGATTTCACTATGTCAACAAGCTCCCTTTAGGCGGAGAAAACCGTTTACACGTCGCTTACTTTCTTTTCCGACACTAAGCTAGATGTCGAGTCCTAATCTTAGCTAGAACCAATCTAAGACTTCACTAAGTCTTCAAACACTCACAAGATCTACACTCTTGGATTGACACACAATCCAAATCACACCAATATACAATCTACACACTTGGATCTACACTTGATCCAATTAATACAACAACACAAAATAAATCTAATGAATGTTTGTGATCTTGAAGAAGAGAAGAGAGAAAGATCACTTGATAACAATTCGTATGTAGAAGAATACGATTGTTCTTCTCTTGCACTTGATTAGAAGGTGAAGAAGGGAGGAAGAAAGAATTAATCACTTGAAACAAAATCAAGGTATGTTAGTGATCAAGATATGTGTTTTAGAAAGAAAGGAAGAAGAGAGAAAACTAGATCTGATAGAATTTTTGGCAAGAGGAAGTCTGATTTTGAAATGGGTGGCCCAGTATTTATAGGGGACAAAAAAGTAGCCGTTGCTGGTGGCGGTCCCGGCGGCCCCTTATATATAAGGGGGCCGCCGCCCCTATAAGGGGGCCGCCACTAGACTCCGCTCCCTTTTTTGTCCTTTTGTGGTGAAGGTTGTATCTGTTATGGAACCTTCCATTTTGGGGGGAAAATTTGAAATTCAAATTTTATGTTTTTAATAAAACATTTCTTTTAATTAATAAATAATTTGTTTTTATATTTTTATAAAAACATTTTTGTGGAAGTATAAGATTTAAGAAAAAATTATTTTCTTGATCACTAATCATGTTTAATAATTTGTTTATCCATACCTTAAGTGATTAATCAAGAAATAGAATTTTATGATTATTAATTTATAAACGTTTAATTTTATCGTAAACGTTTTCACATTTTGTTATTATCAAAACATTGAGAGGTCGAAAAATATAAATAACGTTTTTGGACATTATTTGTATTAACATGTTGAGCTCTGTTTTAACTTTGAAAGGATAGCTGACCAGTTTACATCCTCAGGCCTATTCAAACTAACAAAACAATTTAATAATCTATCATATACACTTGGAGAGTGAAATTGTTGTGACTTATCTTCATGCTCTATGCCTATCTTGATATAACTGTGAGCTATGTGTGGATCATTGAATTAGTGTTCCAAGTGCTCCCTTGGGCATATAAATATATAATCATATACAAGGCTCAACTACTTGTTGGAAACTTAGTGTAGTTGAGGTTTTGAGGTCACACTTGGATATGAGTTTGAGGGCACAAAGTGTATATCTATCGTCTCGCTGAATCAGCTTCACTCAATATAGCGGTGTAGTAGAAATCAGGTATGTGATAAGTTAGAGATATACTCTTCAATGAGAGAGACTCTGAACGATCTCATAGCATAATGTGAGTTCATTGGGTTGTACTCTTCGGTGAGCAATGTCATCTTGTAGTGATCTCATTAAGGGTTCTGTCTTTAGTGAGTATGCTCAGGGAGCAAGCTCATTCACCGAGCAAGCTTATTCAGTGAGCAAAGCTCATTGAGTGCGCAAAACTCATGAGCTACTGAAAAACTAACTTGTAAAAGTTTTGACATATTTAAGGGTATATTTGATAGCAATTTAATGACCACGTTTAATTGGTTATGTAACCACTATTGTTATAATGGATGACAATTATAAGGAGATTAAAAAAAATAACTCTTAATGCCGTCTTTCACTGGTTATGTGTCTCAATACCCTCTTCCACAGTGTATGGGAGAGGTTGAGACGTAGACAACCTTACCCTTGTCCTAAATGTAGGAGAGCTGGCTTTCCTGCTGTCCGGATTCCTAAATCAAAAGTACAAAAGGACGCTCCACCTTTAGGTTGGAGGTGTGAGGATCAAAACCCTTGCAGCATCTGTCTCGCAGAACAGAAGCAAGGGTGTTAACCACAATTATAAGGAGATTAATGGACATAATTCTCATAATTACATTGACATGAGTTTCATCTCTATATGAGAGATTAAAAATTTGCATGGAAACATACATGAAAACCGAAACACTTAAAAGCTAAAGGGTTTTTTGGTTTGTGCCTAAATCAAGAGCATAACACTTGTTATTATCCCAAAGAAATATTTATGCAGCCCATACATTACAGTAAAATAGTTCTTTTGAAAAGTGATTACACAATTATAAGTGATATCCGGCTATTGATTATCTTTACTAACCGAGAACAACCACCAACACTTGTATTATCACAATAAAAATCAGAAACTAAGTCAAAATGACTTGACTTGGAGAGCACCTTAATATTAACCCGAAACTCAAACGACCATTGAGCGGCCATAGAATCTAAACGTTTAATGGCGACACACCTAGCTTCTCCATAACTAATACGGAGTATGAGTTTGTACACTTATGATACAACCATGTTTCCAAATTGCAACATTTAGACAATAATTTTGTATAATAATCTCTCCAAACATAAAAAGAAGTATCAACCTCAAGTGGTTAAAAGTGTAAAACTGTGAACTATTTCCATTCAAAAATCACCGGGCCTAGTAACGAGCATATATTTAACTTTTGTTTACCTAATAATCATTAATAAATAAAACCTAGTCATAGTTTTTTTTTAGAACGGCTTGTTAGTTGTTAGTGGTTCAGGTCTAGCAGTGACATTCAATTGGGCAGTATGTTGTACCCTGAACCCGCCTGTACTTCCTCATATTCCGCCTGAAGGGGTAAAAGTCCCGGGTGAGACTCGAACTCGAGACCTCCCCTAGCCAAACATCCGCTCCCCAAGCCCCTAAGAAAAATTGGTGACCAACTGAGCTAGCCCAGTTGGTTAAACCTAATCATAGTTTTACCACATAAACAACCACAAATAAATAAAACACGAGATTTTCTAATTTGTGTCACCATTGCACTTGTTTAAAAGCATTATATAAACTAAATTATTCTCTAAAATAAAATCTTTTGTATAATAAAATAATTACATAATTTAAGAGTTTTTTTATCAAATTAAATCTTAAGAGAAAAAATTGGACTAATCAGAAAGCTTGATTTTGCCATGTAGGCAAAAATCGTGCGATCTGATTGGTCGATAAAAAGTCAAAATTAAAAAAAATTGAAAAAAATTGTGGAGAAATTTGATGGAGAAAAAAAGATATAAAAATATAGGTGTAAAATTTGTGAAAATTAAAAAATTAAAAAAAAAGAGGAGGTGATTACTAAAACTGGTTGAATTTTAAATAAATCATATCGAAGTGAAACTTATAATTTTTCATATTTCTTAATAACTTTATAAAATAAACAAATACCCCATTAGACTTTTACATTCTATACTTTATACTTTAAAAATGCAACATATATAAAATAAATATGAAGTTTATATAAGAATATCAGAAAAACATATTAAACTCACATATTGTGTAAAACATGATATTAATAGATAAATTTAAATAACAACATCAACATCAATATCAACACTCATGTGAGTTAAAAAAAAGTTAAATCTTTCATCCAAAAAAAATTGACAAAAATATTTTTGGTAAAATAATTGACAAAAATATTAATGAATATTAATCGATGTTTTAAAAATGATTTTTTTAATTGACCCTGTCGAACCACTAGGTCACGGTTCAACCGGAATTTCCAGCAAAATCCGGCTATTGGTCACCCCATCGGTTCACGATTCAATCGACCGGGTCAACCTGGGTTTTCAAACACTTATGATAATACATAATGAAATTTTTTTATGTGAAACCACGTGTATAATTACCAGTTGTACTAATATCACAATTACAAAACATTAAACACGGAAAAAATTTATTTGCCTGTATATTAAAATAAATTAAAATAAATTTGCTTTGTAAAGGTATCTAACTTGTCACCATTTAGTTTTCTAAGTATCCATCTTTTTTTTCTTCAAATAGGTATCTAACTTTCAAATTCCGACTACTTTGGGTATGTTTTTACCTCCCTAACAAGTAGCCCATATTTTATTAGTTCTGTTAGTTAAGTCCAGTTGCACATTTAGTCCATAACGACGTCATGTGACAACTTTAGTCCTTTAACGAGTGTTTATACTTAACTCAAAATTTGATTTTCTTATAAAAATTTCTTTTCTAAATATCTTTAAAATTTATACACGTTTTTATAAACACATTTTTATACACGTTTTTATATACGTTTATATATACGTTTTTATACACATGTTTGCACTCACATTTTTATACATGTTTTTATACACACGTTTTTATACACATATTTTTATACACTTTTTTATACAAACATTTTTATAAACGTTTTTATACACGTTTTTATACTCGCATTTTTATACACGTTATCATATGCACGTTTTTATACACATATTTTATACACACATTTTATACACGTTTTTATACACACGTTTGTATACATATTTTTATACTCATATTTATATACACGTTTATACACACGTTTTTATACACGTATTTTTATACACGTTTTTATACCACACGTTTTTATACACACAATTTTAAAAACGTGTATACAAATGTGTGTACAAAAACGTGTATAAATGTGAGTATAAAAAGATGTATAAATGTGTGTATAAAAACGTGTATATAATGACGTATTAACGTCTATACATATATATGTGTGTGTGTGTGTGTGTGTGTGTGTGTGTGTAAACACGAATATAATAACGTGAATATAATAACGTGTATAAAAATGTGTATACAAACGTTTGTATAAAAACGTGTATATAATAATGTGTATAAAACCTGTATAAAAACGTGTATAAACATGTGCATAAAAATGTGTATAAAAACGCGTGTATAATAACTTGTATAAAAACGTGTGTATAAAAATGGGTGTATAAAAAACGTGTATATAAAAACGTGTATAAAAATGTGTGTATAATAACGTGTATAAAAATGTGTGTATAAAAAACGTGTATATAAAAACGTGTATAAAAACGGAGTATAAAAATATGTGTACAAACGTGTGTATAAAAACGTATATAAAAACGTGTATAAAACGCGTATAAATTTTAAAGGTAATTAGAAAAAAAAATGATAAGAAAACCAAAATTTTGATTTAAACCCCCCCCCCAAAATCATACCTGTCTAGTTTATATTATAACTCTCCCAACCTTTGGCGACTGACAAAAATCTTCCAATCCTAAAACCCTAAATCGCTTTTCCATCAGATCGTCCCTATACCTTTGTTTTTTCTTCAATCTGTTATAGAGTGTGGGTAAGCATTCGTGTTTACCATATACCACTGTTTCAGATCTGTTGGCGAATGTGAATGAAGAGTTCCCTTGCTTGGAAACCAATACTAATAAGAATTCGGCAATTGCAACGGGTCCTGTTTCGTATGCAACACTGCTAAATGACAATGCAAGTAGGAAAAGCGTAAATTTTCGTACCTTGCTAGCACCGGCTGGCAACGGGGGGCAGATGTTGCTATTTCTAAGGAATCGGTTCGCGTTGTGCATGCACAGTTCAGTAATTCTGGTTTTTTTCTGGGTAAACGTATATCATATCCGGTTGTTGAAAACTATGTGAAGAATACTTATGATAAGAACCTATATGTGTGAGGTTTCAAAAATGGCGACAATCATTTTTCTCCAAATCATCAATCTATTTCCTTTCAATCTTGGTGTTTGAATTCGTTATAACCCCCTGAAATTGAGATCTATCATCTTTGATTAATCTCATATCGAGCGTGTTAGGCGATTTTCTTATCCTTGATTTCTAGGTTTTTTATATCTGATTTTCTAAGGTTTTTTAATTGCCGATCCTTGGAGGTCTATCAAGATCGTCAATTCCGATTGTCGTTTTTTTTCTTTATCGCCCCCTCTCTCTTTTGTTGTGTGACCTCCTTTCAATCCAAATTACGGTTTTATTTTGTCATGGATGATAATTGGCAAGAAGTTTCGAATAAGAAACACTGGCGGTCAAAAGATGACGATGTTACCAAGATCTCTAAATCTGTGTTTGTTACTAATTTCCCCGACCATGTGAGTGCTAAAGAGTTATGGCATGTTTGCAAGCAATATGGGCACGAGGTTGATTCCTTCATCCCTGTTCGAAGATCCAAGGTTGGCAAACGATTCGGTTTTGTTCGGTTTATAAACGTTTTTGATATTGA